>PVJI01027350.1:0-17808 GCA_004026765.1 Micronycteris hirsuta
GGGGAGGGGAGAGGATGCAAATAACTGTAATTGAACAACAATAAAGTAATAAAAAAAAGATATGGGTAACATTTAAATCAGTAGACTTTTAGGAAAGGAGATCACCCTCCGTAGTGTGGGTAGGCCTCATGTAATCAGTTGTAGGCCTTAGGAAAAAGGCTGACATCTCCCAAGAAAGAGGGAATTCTACCACTAGACTGACTTCAGACTTGACTTTCAATGTTAACTCTTCCCTGTCTCCTGCTTGCCAGCTTACTGTATAGATTTTGCCATCTCCACAGTTGCATTATTGTATAAACCAATTTATTTTTTATTCATGTAAAATTTTTTTATTTTTAAAGTATAGTTGAAATTTAATTTTATATTAGTTTCATATGTACAGCATAGAGGTTAAATATTTATATAACTTATAAAGTGGTACCACTGATAAGTCTAGTACCTGCTTATTATTGACTGTATTTCCTATGCTATACTTTACATCCTGCTGACTGTTTAGTAACTACCAGATTTGTGCTTCTTAAACCCTTTACTTTTTTCACACATCCCCATGCCCACCTGGCTCCTATTAGTTTGGTCTCTTTATCTATGACTCTGTTTATTTGTTTGTTCTTTAAGATTCTATATATAAGGGAAGTTGTATGGTATTTGTCTTTCTCTGTCTGACTTATTATACTTAGCATGATACCTTCTAGGTCCCTCCATGTTGTTGCAAATGATAAGATTTAATTCTTTTCATGGCTGAGTAATATTCCACTGCCTATACTGTGTACAACCCCTTCTTTACCCACTCATCTATTGGTGGGCACTTAGGTTGCTTCCATATCTTGTCTATTGTAATTAATGCTGCAGTGAACATAGGGTTGCATATATCTTTTTGAATCAGTGTTTTGGATTTCTTCAAATAACCAGAAGTGGAATTGCTGAGTCATAAGGTAGTTCTATTTTTAGTTTTTTGAAGAACCTTCATACCATTTTCCACAGTGGCTGCACCAATTTGCAATCCCACCAACAGTGCAGGAGGGTTCCCTTTCTCTACATATTTGCCAACACTTGTTGATGTATTGATCCTAGCCATTTTGACAAGTGTGAGGTGATAATCACATTGTGGACTTAATTTGCATTTCTCTGATGATTAGTGACATTGAGCATCTTTTCTTGGTGTTAAGGTGTATGAGTTCGTTCTATATTTTGAATATTATCCCCTTATCATTGGATGTATCATTGGCAAATACCTTCTTCCTTTGGTAGGAATGGAAGTTTTTTGGGTTTTGTCTCATTTGGTTGGTTTCCATGTTTGGATTAATCAATCTATGTTGTCAGGAGATGGAATTATATTATATGAACATGAATACCCTTTTAATCGTGTGGATAGTAGGAAGTATCCCAGAGTTAGAGGTGATGTACAGTACAGTAGGTATCCATTACAGATTGTGTCCCATTTAGGTATTCAGAGATAGGAAACTAAGGGTGCCCAGATACTTGAAGCCTGGAATTGGAAAGCCAGTGTCTACGGCTACTCAGTCTTTCTTGGGATATCTGGTTTTTCATCATATTTTTCTCTATATTCATGCCTTATCATCTTGCTGCTCTTAGAATACTTGCACTCTTTTGGCTACTTATGGTCTATACATGATATCAGTGTACAAAATAGCTTGTAATTGCCATAATGCTGAACCTGGCCTGACTTAAAATGACTTTTCAGTTCAACTACTTACCTTTATCTGACTGGTTACTATTTCTGAGTCTCCTAGTTTAGATTCTAAAGAGAGAATCTTCTTAGTTTCTAGTTGCCAGTGGATCAGTTGAATATTTTGTTATGTGCACACTGCTGAGAAGAGGACAAAAGCAGGGCAGACCTATTGACATTTTAAAAATATTGAATGTGACATATTCATGAACACTTAAATTTATTACTTACTCTTGGTATGCCCAGTGAGTTTCTTTGATTTACATTTGGTTTATCCTTATTTGTATTAGGTATGATTTCATCATAGAGAATGGGAGCATTAGCTAATTATGCTTATTTACTATTTTTGTTTAATATGAAGTGATTAGTGTCAAGTACTAGAATTAACAATTTCTCTCTCTCTTTTTTTTTTTTTTAAGATTCCATTCATTCATTTTCAGAGAGAGGAGAAGGGAGGGAGAAAGAGCAATGTATGGTTGCCTCTCACATGGTCCTCACCGGGGACCTGGCCCGCAACCCAGGCATGTGCCCCAACTGGGAATCGAACCGGGACCCTCTGGTTCCCAGCCCGCGCTCAATCCACTGAGTTACACCAGCCGGACAACAATTTCTCTTTTTTAAAAACTGCTTTACACATGGCCGACAGATCTTTTTATTATCTTAGTAACTCTATGCTGGATTTTATATTTCTGGATTCTCCTTATTCTTCTTGGGCCTCAGTTTCCTTACCAGTTAAATGGGTATAGGAACAACTCTGTGTGAACAACTTAGCATTTTGTTTCCACATGAAAGATGTTCAAAATATAACCTTTTTCTTTTTATTATAGTGCATGCAGTATAATGTACATAGCTAGGTTAGTTTTCTTTATATATACTTTCCTTTTGTTTTTACCTTGTTGTAGCCTTTTATAATTTTCTTAGAATTTGTTTTTCAAGGCCTCCAGTCCTTTTAAAAGACTAAGATCATAAAATCACTCAGATCTCCTCTCTAAAATTTTTGAAATTTGCTTTTCTAAAGTACAAGGCACCTGTCAGATGGTGCTGTTTCCTTTCTTGGGTATTTCAAACATTAAGATGACAAGTTCACATTCTCCCGAGGTTCCTGTCACTTGAATTTCGTGATCCAGTTCTTTTCTTTTGGTCAAAGACAAGTCCAGAGAAACAGTCCCTCATTGCTTCATCAACTAACTGAGAGAGGGAATTTTCAGTGAAATGAGACTTCTAGCAGATGTCTGGCTCATTGACATCTCATCTACAGCCTGTCTGTCTATAGTACCTTCTCACATCAAAATTATTTATGCCTCTCAATCCTTTAATACTCAGCATGGTGTGTAGTGTGTTGTTTTTCAAACTATGGTCAGAGAATACAATTTTATGGTCCACGAGAACGCCTTAGAAAATGTAACTTTGTGTGTGTTTTATTTTTATAATAATCTAAAAGTTAATGCAGTTACATTCTGGGTTATGATTTAATTCCTGGATTTGCATACATATTTATGACTTCATAGATATCAAATGGTCACTTAAATTGACACTAATATTATTGTGCTCATCAAACAAGTAAGGCTGCTATTAAGATAGCATGTGTTAGTGTCAAATGAGAACAATAATTTGATGTGTGTCATTGCCAAATTACTTTATCTGTTAAAAACACATACTTTTTAAATTGCAAATTAAATGAGCAATTAAAAACATTTTGTAGAATAAAATTTTAGTTTCTTAAGGTTTTGAATAGATTAAAATATTGACTTGACCTCATGAAAAAGATAGTAGTACTGATGTAATTGTTACTGGCTAATGCAAAAAGAATGGAGGTATACTTAGCATATAAACAATGCATCCTCATCAAATGAAGGCCATGACGTTTTTGGGAAGAGATGTCTACAGTTGGATGGGAAAAGTGGAAGAAGAGGTGAGTCATCACATGGCACAAATAAAATAACCTAAGGCATAGCAATATATTTTGTAACTACTTTGATTTTATTTAAGAAAAACAAGTATTTCACTAAATAATGTTGAATGTTGGTGTTGGCCATTGTTCTAATTTAGTCTATACTTTATAAATCTTAGCTTTATAATTGTGCTATAATTGGGATAGGCGTTAGAGCTTCAATGGTGAGAATAAGGAATTCTTTGTTTCCAGAGGAACTTTTTTGGGAAAGTCATGGACATTACTTAAGCCTTGTAATTGCTGCCCTGATACTTTTCACCCCACTAAGGATTACAATAGTGATATAGATACCTCTGATTATAGGGGTATTTAAGAGAAGTCTTCTAGCAGGCCAGCTGTCTTTGTGGGTGGTTTCAGATTGTATGAATGGGGAAGAAGGTGAGGCCTGGTTGGGGAAATTAAAGTTCAGGAAGAGAAAGAAGAGAAAATAGGATAAAAATATGGAAGAAAAGAAGATGAAGGAAAAGTAAAGAGAGAAAGAAATGAAAATACAAAGAAAGAATGCAAATTCAATATGAAATTGAGATTAATATAACCTAAAATAATTCTAAAACTAACACTGTTAATTCAATGAATATGGAATATATATTTTATTATTTTCTAATATTTTATTTTCTTTCAACTCCTTGTTTTTTCCATTATTGAATAATCTGTTATAGTAATTTAATTTAGAGTCAGAACTATTTAGATTATGATATTTTAGAGTTAGAACTATTTAGATAAGTAATCATTTCATTTTATTGTGTGTACAGATACCAGTTAAAATAACAAAAGAGGCATGTCTTTTGAAAACAAAGACAACAATTTTAGGGTAGCGTATGTGAATTTATTATCAAAAAAGCAGGTTCCAAAAGATACCAGTTCACACTTTATTCTGATAATTGAATAGTATGCTTTAAAATATTGTTTAACTTTATAGGTAATCATGAATAAAAGTAAAAATAAGATATTTTATCTAAAGCACTGGAGAGTATAAGAATAGAGAAAAAATAGTACACTTATGAAAGTTGACTGAAATAAAATAAAAGAAAATAACAAATATGAATGTGATAATTTACTTATTAAAACACATAATTGCAGTATTAGTCAATATTAAAAGACCCATTTGCTGTTTATAGATGTTTGAAAAACAAAGTGATTAAAAATGTAAGTATATTTAAAAAAGAAATGCTTAATAAAAGACATGAAATTGTATTAGTATTAATAATATCAAGTAAATTAGGTCATTTTAGTTGAGTGAAATTTAAATCAAAGGGGTCACTGAACTATGAATTAGAGTTCTTGAAAGGTGGCTCGATAAAATGTTAATATGTAAAAAATAGCTAAAAGAAACCAAAACCATAAAATGTATAGTAAACATAACGAAAAAATGCCTTTGATAAAGACAATAAAAATCCTATAGGCATAATAAACGGAACCAGAAATATAAATATTATTTTACTAGTGGTTCTCAAATCTGTGGAGAAAATCCTGATTTTGGAAGAGTTTTAACTATTAGAAAATAAAATCAACTTATGTCTGTTTTTGATATATCCAAAAAGAAAGGAAATTTAGGATGAATTAGTGATCTCAATTGGTTAAAAAATTTGTGGATACACAACCAACAATATTAGATCCCAGGAGGTTCACAGTAAGTATTATAACGTCCTAAGCTTCATTCACTGATGAGGTTTGCCTAACAAAACCTGACATTTTTTTCCATGCTTATTTAATCATGGAATATTTTTCCACATAATATTGGGTTGGCCAAAAAGTTCATTTGTTTTTTTCCCATAAGATGGCTTTAGTAGCACTTAGTTGTCTTTAACTTCATTCAAAACAGTTCTATTAAATTGTATTGTAACAGCTGTCATATCAGCATGCATTGAAAAAAAAGCTTATCAAAATTGGTGAATTTTTGTGTAGCTATTTTGTTTTATTTTATGATTTTATTTACTTATTTTTAGAGAGGAGAAAGGAAGGAGAAAGAGAGGGAGAAAAACACCAATGTGTGGTTGACTCTCTCATACCCTCTACTGGGGACCTGGCCCGCAACCCAGGCATGTGCCCTGGACTGGGAATTGAAATGGAGATCCTCTGGTTTGCAACCCGACACTCAATCCACTGAGCCATACCAACCACGGATGTGTAGCCATTTTAATATTGAATATGGGAGAAAATACACAACATTTTCAGCATGTTATGCTGCATTATTTCAAGAAGGTTACAAATGTACCTGAAACACAAGAGAAAAGATCTGTGCAGTGTATGGAAAAGGTGCTGTAACTGCTTGAACATGTCCAGAGTGGCTTGTGAAGTTTCGTGCTAGGGATTTCTTGCTGGGCGATGCTCCACAGTCGAGTAGACCAGTTGCAGTTGATAGAGAGCAAATTGAGACATTAATTGAGAACAATCTACGTTCTACCACGTGGGAGATAGCTGACATACTCAAAAATGTCAAAATCCATAAAGTTATTGATGAAAATGAAAAATGTGTCTTGTATTTTATGGAAAAAACTAAATGAACTTTTTGGCCAACCCAATGAAATTGTGTTAATGTACCATGTAACTAAACTGTTCTTTTTTTTTTTTTACTTTATTGTTGTTCATTTACAGTTGTCTGCATGCTCTCCCCTCCCCTTCCCCTCCAATCCCACCTCCCTTCCCTGCCTCCCTCCCCACGCTTGGTTATGTCCATGTGTCCTCCACAGCAGCTCCTGAAAACCTTTCTCCCCACTGTCCCCTCCCCCCTACCCCCTTGCCACTGCCAGACCGTTCTTAATTTCAATGTCTCTGTTTAAGTTTTGCTTACTTTTTGCTTTTGTTGATTATGTTCCAGTTAAAGGTGAGATCATATGGTATTTGTCTCTCACTGCCTGGCTTACTTCACTTAGCATAATGCTCTCCAGTTCCATCCATGCTGTTGCAAAGAGTATAAGCTCCTTCTTCCTCTCTGCTGCGTAGAATTCCATTGTGTAAATGTACCATAGTTTCTTGATCCACTCATTTGTAGATGGGTACTTAGGTTGTTTCCAGCACTTGGTTTGTGAATTGTGCTGCTAGGAACATTGGAGTGCATAGGTTCTTTTGAATTTGTTTTTCAGGGTTCTTAGGGTATAATCCCAGTAGTGGAATTGCCGGGTCAAAAGGCAGTTCCATTTTCATTTTTCTGAGGAAGTTCCATACTGTTTTCCACAGTGGCTGTACCAGTCTGCATTCCCACCAACAGTGCGGTAGGGTTCCATTTTCTCCACATTCCCTCCAACAGTTATCTGTTGCTTTGTTGATGATGGCCATTCTGACTGGTGTGAGGTGATATCTCATCGTGGTTTTAATTTGCATCTCTCTGATGGCTAATGATGTTGAGCATATTTTTATATGTCTCTGGGCCCTCTGTATGTCCTTTTTCGAGAAGTGTCTGTTCATGTCTTTTGCCCATTTTTTCATTGGGTTTTTTGTCTTCTTGGAGTGGAGTTGTATGAGTTCTTTATATATTTTGGAGATCAAACCCTTGTCTGAGGTATCATTGGCAAATATGTTTTCCCATATGGTTGGTTCTCTTTTTATTTTAATACTATTTTCTTTAGCCCCACAGAAGCTCTTTATTTTGATAAGATCCCATTTGTTTATTCTTTCCTTTATGTCTCTTGCTCTGGGGGACATATCATTGAAGATGTTGCTGCGTGGAATGTCCGAGATTTTCCTACCTATGTTTTCCTCTAGAACTTTTATGGTGTCATGACTTACATTTAAGTCTTTTATCCACCTTGAATTTGTGTATGGTGTAAGTTGGTGCTCGAGTTTCATTTTTTTGCATGTAGCCGTCCAGATTTCTTAACACCATTTGTTGAAGAGGCTATTTTTATTCCATTTCATGCTTCTGCCCCCTTTGTCAAAGATTAATTGCCCGTAGAGACTGGGTTTATTTCTGGGCTCTCTACTGATATCAAACTGTATTACAAGGCCACTGTAATCAAAACAGCTTGGTACTGGCATAAAAGCAGACAGATAGACCAATGGAATAGAATAGAGAGCTGTGTAACTAAAACTGTTCTGACATAACCTAGGCAAATGCCACGCTGGAGATAAAGCTGATCATTACTGTCATTGTTACTTTTTTTTTTTTTAAATAGAAGAGATAGCTATGCCATAAAATGAAATACAGAATGCCTAGATTTTGGATTGAATGTTGCCTGAATCATTATTTGTTTTCTGATAATAAGTTACATACCTGAGAAACCCAAGAGAATCAACTGAAAATCTCCTAGACCTAGTAAGTAAGCTCTATGAAATGACCTGTTATAAATTAATATATAAAGTCAATATCATTTCTATATGCCAACAAGAAACAATTAGAAATTTGATAAACATATCCTATTTATGATATCACTGGACCTCAATTTCATGAGAAATCTTGTAGGACTCTATATTAAAACAAAGAAAAACTTTGCAGAACTATATTTAAAGACATTATGATTATGTTTTGCTTGCTTTCTGCTTTTGTTGGTTATGAAACATAATCGGAGACGCTGAAATTAAGAACAAGCTAACAATAGACAGGGGAGAAGGGGGAGGGGACAATGGGGAGAAGAGTTTTCAGGAATCACTGTAGAGGACACATGGACAGAACTAAGGGGGAGGAGGGAGGTCGGGGGGGTGGGACGGGAGGGGAAAGGAGGGGGGAGGGGAGAGGCTGCAAATAACTGTAATTAAACAAAAAAAATTAATTAAATAAAAAAAAGAAAAAAAATAAAGACATTATGAACAAAATCTTGCTAACAGTAGTGACATGAATGGCAATAAATATCTAGAATCCCATTCTAATTCTTCCTAGCCTACTTTCTTAGTTCAGTCAGAAGACCTCTCTTTAATTTTAGGCATTTTTTTAAAAAGGTACTCAACAGAATAAGGTTAACTTCCTTCCAACTTCTACCAGGAAAGAAAGATTCATCTCTCATTGCAGTCAATCAGGGGAGTAAAGATCTAATTATAAACAGGTTTAGTAAATTGATTTTCTTCCCATATAATCTAGGTGTCCTTAAACCATTGATTTTTTGCTGTGTTCTAGGTGGGTGAGTCTGCAAATGGGCCCCTCAGTGATATACCACCCTATTGCAGGTCATTGCATTGTGGGTAGGGTTCCCAGGATACCATGTCTTCTATTCTCTTCTGCTCATTCCTCTGCAGTTACTCTCTCATTTGTTGTGCAGAAGCTCTTTAAGCAGCCCTCAGTTCTTTATCAGGAACGTGTAGATTCAGTGGTTCTCTGGGAAGAAGTGAGTTCAGGGTGTTCATATACTGCCATCTTAGACCATTCTCCAAAGCACTATTGAAAATTCCATAAGTAGTAGTATTTTATATTTTGGTTTTTTTCCAAAAGGAGAAAAATCATAGTATATTGCGGAGAAATTTCATAATAGAGTCATTAGTGCCTATCATTTTTCATTGCACAAAAGTTTCCTTGTAATTTCAGTCAAAATTTAAAGTCTTGTGTGGGTAAAACTTGATAAAATGATTTTAACACATACTCTGAAGATTAAAGTAGAATAACCAAGGACACAATGAATATAAACAGTATTAAAAATAATAATTAAATATTAAAATAGAGCAAGAATGTCAGTGAAGACATTAGTGCATGATATAAAGCCATACATATAAAGAACTTTATAATATTGACCTCTCAGGCAGGATACATGAAAGAATAAAATATTCAATAAATGGTGTTGGATCAATTTGATAGTCATTTGGATAAAAGTACCTTTTAACACCTCTTATCTTTATCATAAACATTAAAGTTAAGTGAGTACAAATGGTTTTCAGTAATATAATATTGTCTTGAGCTTACACTCTATATTTTCACTTGCTTTACAATCAAGAGTTTGCTTTGTAGAGAACATATGTCAAATAAATGCATGTGTGTGTGTGTGTGTATAGGGTGTGGCACATAGGGCTAAGGTAGTATGCACACTTGTTAAATTTTATACTGAAGTTATGTGCAAGCCTGCATCAAAAATATACAGATGTGAACCATAACCTTCCTAATCACTGACCCCACCATAAGAACTTTACTTACATGGTTTGTTTTGAAGGTTGCGCAACAAATGGCTAACTGAGCTGCAAAGTCCATCATTGATGTTGTAGTGATTTTAACATATGAAACAAACTTCGTGTATTTCATTGAACAAGTAATTTAAACTTCATAAGCCTCAGTGTCCTCTTTTATATAATATACAGAATAAAATCTTCACTGGCATTAAATAAGACTGCATGTGTAAAAGTTCACTAATATATAGTGGGCACTTATGTGTGAATTTTCTTCTATTTCCTTCTCCCCTGAATGGTCTGTGCACTCCCTCTGAATGCTTAGAATAAAGTAACAGTAGGTTAATCTGTTACCGTTCCATGCAAACAGTGGATTTTAATTTTTCAGATGAGACAAATGGAAATTAATTCTTTTTTTCCTTTTAAAATATTAACTGATTAGGACAATTAACCTAAAGAATCCATACAAACAGCTATTTTTATGTGTCTATGAACAGTATTTTAAGCAATGCAATAATGGAAGAACCCTAAATCCAACTTTGCATCCAATTTTGCTTATGTGTCTAGCTTACTGAGATAAATATGCTACATACCATATTGAAAATTCAAAAGCCTATATTCACTTTTAAACTGTTTTAGCCTATTGTATCCTTTCTCTGTAATGAGGATTTGATGTTCTAAAGAAAACTAAGTGACACCTTAACGAAAAACATGTATTACTATATAAATGTTTAAGGGACAGTTTTATCACCAGCAAAACTATCAACTTGTGATATTTGGAACCAAATCCTACCATCATTTATAAACACTCAGAGGACTCCAGAAATATTTTACTCAAGCTTTCATGTTTTTAGTAATAGAAATTAGCACAGCTGACTAACACAAAACAGACTAGTTTTGCAGAGGTGAGATAACGATGCCAGTCAGGAAGCCATGTGCTGGAAACAGTATTGTTGAAAGGCTAATTGCAATTGTTCAGATCTTTGATGAGCAAAACGTTGTCTTTAAAGGGGATTTGATTGCTGAAGAACAAATAACTTTTAGCTTTCCAAAACCTCAGTATATTTAATTTCTGATCTAGAGAGTAAATGCAACAGTATTGAAAACACTTTAGCAATTCAGTGATTGCAATGATTCAAGAAGGAATGTTAAGGGGGATTAAAAGAACACCCTGTGCTACCACTGAATTTTAGGCTCATAGATTAGCATTCTCAATCAACTTGTATTTTATTCATGTAGGAAATACGATTGTTGAAATATTGAGCTAATTTAGAAGGTATTTTTTGCTATGACATACGACATATCTGCTTTAGGAAATTGTATATAAAATTTCCTTTGAGTATTGCATTTTTCTGACTGCAATTGTTTTTCTGGGTAACTGCAATTTGTGAAGTTAGGTGGTAAAATTAAAATTAAAAACTTAATCAGGGCCTATACTCCATTGTATTTTTCTGTACTGAAGGAAGTTGTCACTAAAATATTGAGACAAATGATGAAGTTGATGAATATAGATAGAGTTGGAAGAAACTTACACTAAATATTTATCATTGTACATTAATTGAAGTATGAAATGACCAAGTAAACAGGCAAGTTCAATACTACTCAAGTGCAGTTTCAGGTGTGTTAAATAATCTATTAATCAGGAGATATATACTACTAAGTCATTATCTGTAAAACAGAATCCTAGCTTTTTCACTGTATACCACATTTATTGGTACTCAATATGTACTGAATTTGTTAGAGAGAAACATGGTATATAGTTCTTGAAAGAAAAATTGCAGCAGAGGATTATTTTATGCCTTTAGAATCTGTAATCTAATTAGGAACTTTTTAAAAATTTGTTTTTTTATTGTTGACACTGTTGCAGATGTCCCTCATTTTCCCCTCCTTTCCCTGCCTCCACCCATCCCCCACCCACCTTTCCCTCTGGCCATCATCACACTGTCGTCTGTCTATGAGTTATACATACATATTCTTTGGTTAAAACCTTCACCTTCTTTCATTCAGTGCCACCTCCTCCCTTCTCTCTGACAGTTAGGAACTTTTTAAATACCAAAACTAATTTTTTTGTAATTTTAATCACTATCAGTGTGGATTATTGCAGAATACCCTAGTATTCTGCTGCTTTACAGCTGAAGGAGCAATAAGGAAAACAGGGACTATCAGGTGGGATCATACTTAAAGACTTTTGGAGGAAGATGAGATTTATACTTAAGTGGTAAATAATGTAGGTAACTTCCATTGCAAGTAACAGAAAACTCAAGTCCAACCATCTAATAAAATAAAAGGGATTCATTGGCTTTAGTAACAGAAAAATTTGAGGTATACGTGGTTTATGAAAAGGATTGATCCTGAAGTGCATATGTCCTCAGAGCCTTGCTTCATTTCTTTGGTATCTGCTGTCCTCAGAATGTTGGAGTTATATTTAGGCACTCCTTTTTTACTACCTGAAACAATGATTTCAGAATCATAGACTTATATACTCACCTCTCTTTCCAGAGAATGAGTTATCCTAGAATAAAATCTGGAATGCTGGGAACACTTCTGAATTTCTGAATCAATTACTATGATTAGGGAAAATGGAATGCATATATGCTCCATAACTTCCAGTGGGAGAGAAATTCCTCAAGAGGCACCTATGTCTCCAATGGAAATAAGAGACTGTTCAGAAAGGGAAATGGTAAATAAATGCTGAGAATGCAACCAACTAACATTGACTGGACTTGGATTTTATAGAAATGAAGAACATAGACTCTACTGTAGAGAAGAGGAGGTAGGCTTCCAAACAGCAGGAGTAAGCTGCTATCAGCAACTTAAGTTGGATCATCTTAATCAATTTAAGATTACCTTAACTAGCATGTAAAGAACTAATGAGATACTGATGATTTACATGATAAAAAGTTTTGAGGTATTCTTGCTGACTAGTTTAAGGATGTTAATGGTATCGTGTTGTATAAGTTGTTCCAGCTGAATCTAATCATTCTCTCTCTCCAAACACCCTCCATGGCAGCCAGAAAAAGAGCTATTTCAATGATACAAGCAAAATTACCAACATAAAACTTTCAGTTATGCATGCAAAGATCAATAATAATCTTAGGGAAGGCTGAAGTTAGGTGAGTACTGGTGTCATGAACTATGAGATTAAGTATAGATTTGCTTGATATGAATTTTAACTGTATTGATAGCTTTATGTGAAAGTTCTCTAACTCCCGCTAAAGGAAATGCCATGGAGCTTTTGTTCCACATTTGGTGATATTTTAAAGACTACAGAATTTGATTCTTACAAATTTTACAGAATAAAATTTTATAGAATTTTATTTTTACAGATTTTATAGAATTTGATTTTTATAGATACAGAATTTATAAAGAATACAGATATTTTAAGTAATACAGAATTTGCTGTTAGAGTCTATATTCTTGTGTGATTATCTTCTTAAAGTGAAATAAAAGTGTACTCCTGTGAAAGGTAGAAGGGCTTTGGTTCAAAAGAATGTTTATTTTGCCTATCAGCTAAGAGGCTGACCTACAACATGGAATAAGATCTCAGAAGACAGAGCTTAGGCCCTTTTGAGTTAAAAAAAAATAAGTCTTCTTGTTGCATCATTGTGATTGGTTCATTTTGTACTTGGAACTGTAGACATATTCAAAGTAATCCCAGCACTGGTTGTAAGCTGGTTCTTACTTCACTGTGACAGCATTGGAGATGGTTGGGGAGAAGGCCTGGTGAAAACTGTTGAGGAGGGCCTTAGCTTGTTGTCTCTGAGAACAGTGATATCCAGTAGTCCTGATAAGTACTTATTTATGCCTTACTTACCTTGAATTTAACCCAATTTTTGTAAAATATACACATTTTAAATACATAATTTGGTCTTTGCCGAGCTTTGGAGAATTGGAAACGGCTTGCATCAGGTCTGGAATGGAATAACCCAAGCAATGTTCTGACTTTGCTCTTGGTAACAGAGCAGTGGTAATAGTGGTGGTACTCTTTGTGTGGAGAGCTGTGAAAAATGGAGCCATGGTTTTAGAAGGGTTGGTAGCAGCAATGGCAGCAGTGGGGTGATCTGATGGGGAGACTAGAGGGAAAGAAATATCCCTGACTACATTTGGACACCTCAGATATATTCCTTAGTAGAAGCAGGAAAATATCCCTGAGTAGCAGTTGGGGACACTCTCGTGATTGCTATTAAACAAGAATGTAAATTGATATTGTACTCAAAGATTGGAGTTGTAAGGACAATTTAGAAATATTATAAAACAGCCAAGGTGATAATTGTGTAAGAAAGGTATTGGAGGAATATCATACAATACTGTTAGCCATGTATACATAGGGTGGATCAGAGGACTAAATAAAGATCAGAAGGAAGAGTGAATGAGAAATAAATTACTTTAATGAATTTTAAATTCCTCTAATTTAAAAGAGTCTGCAAAATTTAGGGTTGACTAAATAAATGTGTGTTGTGAGTGGTATGAGCTAATAGTTGTTGAAAAGGAAGCAATAAGTTGTACATGAAAAAGAAATGAGAGAATGGACTTGAAGATTCTGGTTTCTCTTTTTTGTTTGTTGTCTGCACATTTTAATCTAGATGTGGAAGTGACATTATCTTCCCTTTCAAGAACACTGCCCCATGATTCTCAAACACCCATTTCATTTGGTCTTTGCTTTGCCTACAAGCAAATCTTGATCAAAGTAACACAACTGAATGTTTTCTTATGCAGCCACATATGTAACTTCTTTACACTGTAAAGATAATTCTTTAAAAATATTTTATTTATTTATTTTTAGACAGAAGGGAAGGGAGGGAGAAGAGGGGGAGCGAAACATCAATGGATGGTTGCCTCTCATGTGGCCCCCACTGGGGGCCTGGCCTGCAACCCAGGCATGTGCCCTGACTGGGAATTGAACTGGCGACTCTTTGGTTCACAGCCCGCACTCAATCCACTGAGCTATACCAGCCAGGGCCACTGTAAAGATAATTTTAAGAGGCATATAAATGTATGCCCATTTGTATTTTATAGGTAAGATGAATTTGGGCATACCAAGTCATATTTCTGAATGCCTGGTTATGTCTGTCCCTCTTAACACAAAACAAAAACCTTATTAAAGCAATATACGTTTCCCTGGAATTATTTTAGACTCTATAATGCATTTTTATTTTTAATGTGTGTCTTAAGTGGGTTTTATGCATTGCTTACTAAGTAGTGTGGTGAACCAGAGGGAGGACTGAAGAGTTCAGTGGGCTTGCTATGATGACAAAACAGTAGCTTGATATGCGGTGATGTATAAGGTTTAATATCAACAATTACTTTTGACAAATTTTGAATGACTGGTTATTTTACAGCTGCCCATGTGCTTCATTAACTAAAGAATATTTAGTTCCAATTTCAGGGATCATTTTCAGTTTTAGTAATTATAATCATTCTATGATCATTTGAACATCTTTGATCATTTATCTACTGGTACCTGTTACAGAAAAATGGATGCAATATTGTATGTAATTATAGTAAAATTAGTTTTAAATAATTTAATAACAATGGAAAATTAAAATGTATGCTCAAATAGGAAAAAATCCTTGTGTTACTAGTATGAGTTTTGTTTTTTAAGTGGTATTAAAATTTTTTAAATACCAGCCTAGAGCCACAAGATTTCAAATAACATCCTCCTTCCAAATCTTGCTTCTTTGGAAGAATTCAGGTTTTTTTGCTCAACTATCTTTATTGAAGATATAATGTTAAAATTCTTTAAGTTGTTGAATAACATTAGATAAGTTGGTGGTTTACTATTCTCTCTAATGTTGAAGTTAAGTGCGATAGATCTTTTAAGGTTTTGAAATTTTAAATTGTGTATAAACATTTATTTGAACAGTTTCACAATATTTATACTCATAAAGATAGGTCTTTAAAGAATGAACTTGATGAGATCTTCTGCTAATCCTTTATTATGAATTATGTTTGGTAGGAAAAACTCAATAAAAGCAAACGTTATTGTTTACAAGTTTCATATCAAACTTGGTAGCATAGTTACTTGTTTAGAGGGAAAGTCGTTCTCCTGTTTTCCCCTTCCCTTTTTTTACTCTCTCCCCCCTACATCCATCTTCCCACTTTACTTCTTCCTTCCTTCCTCTTCCTATTAATTGAACAGAACAACATTGCTATTCAGAAATAAAAGTGGCAGTTATAGTGTGGTAGTGTAGAGGTGTCTCAGATGTCTACAATTTTTTAGCTGTTGCCATGTGGAAATAACAAAAAGCATGGATGGCAATTTCCTTGAGGGTATGAGACCTGTCTGTTTTATTTATTATGCTCCCTGTGCTAACAGAGCAGAACATAATAGATACTTTTATTAAAAATTTTAGTGTAACAACCATATAAAACTGATCCTGAACCTCACTTCTGATTGCTAGTGTATGTTTATAGTAAAGTTTAGGACTTCAGGATTCCTCGACTCTTTTTATAACATTAGTTACCTTCATAGTATTTTCCTTGACCATTCAGTTTAGTTATGATATCAGTAATTTCTAGTACTATTAATATTTATGTCTTTAAAATCTATAACTGTGAAGTTTTCTGGACCTTGACACCTTAAAATAAATTTCAAATTTTGAAGTGGTTTGTAGCTTTCTTTTAAAAAATGTTAAAGTTAAGTTTTAAGTAGAGTTTAGTTTCAATTTATTTTTTTATGGTAGAAAAGCAATTAAATTGCCTGAGAATACATCACTAAAAAGGTTTCTTGAGTATAATATTTTCTTTCATATTCATGATGGATGAGAGAGTGGCCACACTAGCTGTGGATGGCATAGATGAAAGGTGAGTCTCACAGTCTTGTTGATCCCACTTGGTTGGAGAAATAAATCCTTTCTGTATTAAGCTTCGAAGTATCATGACTGACATTTAGCTATCCTAATGGTCTCCCATCAGATTTTGGCAAGAGTTTTTATTTACCTTACTCTCATGTGATTCTAGATAAAATCATGATTATTTAATTATTAAAATGTAAAGTATATCCATAGATATCTGGTCCTTTTTCCTTTTTGCTCAATTTCTCCCCTCTCTGTCCCACCCCTACCACCCACTAGCTGTCATCTACTCTCCATCTATGAATCTGTCTCTGTTTTGCTTGTTACTTCAGTTTGTTTACTAGATTCCACATGAGTGAAATTATATGATATTTGTCTTTCTCTGACTGGCTTATTTCGCTTAGAATTATGTTCTCCAGGCCCATCATACTGTTGCAAAGGATAAATTTTTCTTCTTTTTTATAGAAGTATTCCGTTGTATAAATGTCCCATAGTTGTTTTATCCACTCATCTACTGATTGACACTTGGGCTGCTTCTGTATCTTGGCGATGGTAAACAATGTTAAATGGAGGTAGGGGTGCTTACGTTCTTTCAAATTACTGTCTTGCATTCCTTCAGTTATATTCCCAGAAGTGGGAGAACTGGATAGAATGGAAATTCCACTTTTAATTTTTTGAGGTATCTCTATACTGCTTTCTACAGTGTCTGCACCCATCTGCATTCCCACCAACAGCGCAAAAGGGTTCACTTTTCTCCAGATCCTCACTAGCACTTGTTGTTTGTTGATTTATTGATGATAGTCATTCTGACAGGTGTGAGATGGTATCTCATTGTGGTTTTAATTTGCTTTTCTCTGATGATTAGTGATGTTGAGCTTCTTTTCATAAGTCTATTGGCCATCTGTATATCCTTTTTGGAGAAGTGTTTATTCAGGTTTTTTTGCCTACTTTTTATTTTTTTTTAATTTTTTTTTTGGGGGGGGATAGAATCTTGACTTTTTATTTATTTTTTTTAATTAATTTTTTTGTTTAATTACAGTTATTTGCAGCCTCTCCCCTCCCACCTCCCTTCCCCTCCCGTCTCACCCCCCCGACCTCCCTCCTCCCCCTTAGTTCTGTCCATGTGTCCTCTACAGTGATTCCTGAAAACTCTTCTCCCCATTGTCCCCTCCCCCCTCTCCCCTGTCTATTGTTAGACTGTTCTTAATTTCAGTGTCTCTGGTTATGTTTTGCTTGCTTTCTGCTTTTGTTGGTTATGATCCGATTAAAGGTGAGATCATAAGGTATTTGTCCCTCACTGCCTGGCTTACTTCACTTAGCATAATGCTCTCCAGTTCCATCCATGCTGTTGCAAA
>PVJI01027351.1:0-17801 GCA_004026765.1 Micronycteris hirsuta
CCTTTCATGACTTGGAATACTTCTCTCCAGCCCCTTCTTGCCTGCAAGGTCTCTTTTGAGAAATCAGCTGACAGTCTTATGGGAACTCCTTTGTAGGTGATTGTCTCCTTTTCTCTCGCTGCTTCTAGGATTTTCTCCTTATTTTTCATCTTGGGTAATGTCACTATGATGTGTCTTGGTGTGTTCCTCTTTGGGTCCAACTTCTTTGGGGCTCTCTGAGCTTCCTGGACTTCCTGGAAGTCTATTTCCTTTGCCAGCTTGGGGAAGTTCTCTTTCATTATTTGTTCAAATACATTTTCAATCCCTTGATCTTCCTCTTCTCCTTCTGACACCCCTATGACTTGGATGTTGGGATGTTTAAAGATGTCCTGGAAGTTCCTAAGCCTCTCCTCATTTTTTTGAATTCTTGTTTCTTCATTCTTTTCTGGTTGTATGTTTTTTTCTTCCTTGTGGTCCACTCTGTTGATTTGAGTCCCAGTTTCCTTCCCATCCCTACTGGTTCCCTGTACATTTCCCCTCATTTCCTTTAGCATATCCTTCATTTTTTCATCTAATTTGTGACCAAATTCAACTAATTCTATGAGCATCCTGGTTACCAGTGTTTTGAACTATGCATCTGATAGGTTGGCAATCTCTTCATGGCTCAGTTGTATTTTTTCTGGAGTTTTTATCTGCTCTTTCATTTGGACCATTTTTTTTTCCTCTCAGAGTACCTGTTATGTATAAGGGGGCAGAGTCTTGGGTGTTCACTAGGGTGGTATAACCCACGTCGCGTTGTGACATTGTCTGTGGGAAAAGGGTCTGAGAGGGTACAATAGTGCCTGCTCCGCTCACTATACCCAAGCAAATTGGGCCCTTCTGTTGCAGATTCCCACATGGGTGGGCTTGTTCTAGGACCCTGTGGGTCTCTCCAACAAACTCCCCTGTGAGGCTTGGAGTTCCTCCTGCTGCTGCCTCAATCCCCAAGGTGTTTTCAATTGGTGGTTTGAGGTTTTATTTCCCTCGGTGGGCCCCTGGGCTGCACAACCAGCTCCTCTCCTCAACTTCCTCTCCTGGTTTATCTGCGTGCAAATGCAGGATGGTCCGCTCCACTGGCCTTGGACCCATTGGGTCTGGGTCCGCCAGCTGTGGTCCCTTCGGACTGTTTCAGCATTGCACGCTGGTTTCAAAAACTGTTGTCTGGCCGCACGCCAGCTCTGCCCTGCTTACCGGTCTGGATGAATGTGTCTTTAACTCTTTGGTTGTTGGACTTCCATAAAGTTCAATTTTCTGTAAGTTCTGGTTGTATTTTGTTTCTAAATTGTTGTTTTCCATCTTTTGGTTCTACGAGGAGGCACGGTGTGTCTACCTATGCCTCCATCTTAGCCAGAAGTCCCTGGTATAAGTTCTTAATTACTGAAAAATATCCAAATTACTTCAGCAATATTTTTTTCTCATGAAATTTATGTTCACTTTAATCTAACAAGTTAAAATCTGGTATTGCCCACATTGTAATTTTGTTTTTGCCTTCCATGTACCAAATACAACAAAAAATGCTTTATTCTTGTTATGGGTTAAGTCAAATCCTCCCCACCCTAAACTTATATATTGAAGTTCTAATATCCATTATTTCCGAATGTGACCTTATTTGGAGATTAAGTCTTTAAAGACAATCATCTTTAGAGAAAATTTAGTCAAAATGAGTTCATTATGGTGGGCCCTAATTCAATATGACTGATGTCCTTATAAGAAGAGATAGGACACAGGCACACATACAGCGAGAATTCCATGTGACCATGAAGAAAGCCTACAGACTGCAGAGAGGGTCCTGGAACAGGTCCTTTCCTCACAGCCCTCAGAAGGAATTGACCCTGCCAACACCTTCACCTGACACTTCTGTCGTGGGGATTTCGTCCCAGCCGAAACCCGTGGGTGACCGTAACCGAATGCATGAAAGAATCTCACACTGAGACATGCGGGGGGAAGGAATCCGGGGCCACGTGGCTTGATTCCTCTCATCCCAGGAAAAAAGCCTTGAGCGTGGCTTAGCCGGGTTTTTATTGGGAAGCTCAGGACACAGCAAAATGGGAATGGCTATTCATTAGCTATGCAAGATGTTCCGGGCAACCATTAGCATAATCCCTTGGTTCCGGGGGAAGGGTCCCAGCAAGTTAACAAGTCCTAGGAAGTAAGCTAATCCAATTTCCCTTTAAGGAATTCCTTTTTCCAAGAGCATGATTTTTACGTCGGCCAGCATGGGAGTGTTAATTTCCACGGCGCTGAGCTCGAGACGTGGAAATTCCCAGGGGGTTACGTTTTTATCATGCGGATGAAAAGAATTCCTGTCACACACTTCTGGCCTCCAAAACTATGACACAACATATTTCTGTTGTTTAAGCCACCAAGTTTTTCGTAGTTTGGTATAGCAGACCTAACTAATACAATATCTTGTTTACTTTTAAAATGTGTAACTTACTCTATTTATACCATATTGATTTTCTAAATTAATCTCTGAGTTAGTCCTAAAGTTAACTGTTATCAAAAGTCATAAAGCTGACTGTTATCTGAGAGACAAGCAGCAAGTGACAAACTAATTATTATGTTACTTCTCCTATTTTTTTAAGTGTTTAAAAGGAACATCTGTGCACTGCTCATGTGGAGCTGCTGTTTTGCCCAGGAACCTCATGGGGGTCTAGGTGAGCACCCCACAGAAAGACCATTGCATGTGCACTACAGCAGCCCTGGGAGCAGGCAGCCAGCACAGGCTTGGATTTTCCCTGTGTCAGTGCTGGGCACCAGTTCTGAATGAATGTACAAAGCAAGTGTTTCTCAGTCAGTATGAAAGAGCATTTGATCAATTCCGGGTAACTTACAAAACTTGCCTGATGGAAAAGAAACAATTTTGGTGGGAAAAATACCTGTTTAACAAACTTATTAAAAACCAGTGGGGGAAATAAATCAGTTCATCTTAGCATTGAAAAGCATTAAATTAGCTAAAAATGTGAAATAGTGGAGGTTCTGCTATTTTGTGATTCATGGTGTTCTCACTCAGGTCACCTCAATGTGATATATTTTAATAAATACTAAAAGATTCACTAAGAAGCTGAAATTTTCTAATTTTTCTAAATTCCATTTTCCTGGAGGCTGGTTACAGGAATGGTGATCACTTCTTTTTGTTATTAAAAGTACACTATTTTCATACAAAGCAGATTGTAAAGTAAATTACTAAGAGGTGCCGTATGTAAAAATGTTCTTTACAGAGATTAGAATAGCACTAGTAATTCAAGAAGTGGTACTTTTCCCCATAGTCTTTGGTGAAGTGTCATACTTGAATAATTTTAGAGTCTAGTGGTACACATTTTCCAAAGTTCCACTATGTAACTATTTTTTCTCTTTCTTTTTATTGTTGTTAACAATTGTCCCGCCTTCTTCCCCATTGCTCACATCTACCCCATCCCCCCAACTCCCACAGTCAATCCCCCTCATTGTCTGTGCCCATGAGTCTTTTTTTTGCATTCCTTTGCTTGCCCCTTCACCTTCTTTCCCCAATTATCCCCCTCCCCCTATACCTCTGGTTATTGTCAGTTTGTTATTTATCTCTATGTCTCTGGTTCTATTTTGTTCATTTGTTTGTCTTGTTGTTTATGTTCCACTTATAGGTGAGATTATATGATATTTGTCTTTCACCCCCTAGCTTATTTCACTTAGCATAATGTTTCCACTATATAACTTTTAATGATTTTTATTAAGTACACGCTGTTAACACCCTTCACTTTTACAAATACTTATAGGTTGTCCATTTCCATCTCTGTCTCCCCCTCTCTCATTTAATATAATTGTCTTTTCTTGCCCTCTCTTTTCTTCTTTATCCACTTCCATCTTTCACTTTTATAGTTAAATCATCTCATTTAATTTATTTGCTTTGTAATACAGTATCGAGTAACATAAGTTGGGTTGAACTGGGCTGTGATCATGGTGCCCTGGCTACACCTATATTAGACCGTAAGGACAAACTATCTCACATAACACGATGTTTGGAGGCAGAGATGTGGCAAGCTTCAGGGTTGGCTAGCTCACTGGCTCATTAGTTCTACCAGGAGCCAGGTTCCTCCCACCTCTCTACTCTGCTCGCCTAGTATCATCATTATTCCCAACCGTTCCAGGCCTGTTGTCATCCAGATGATGAGGAAAGTTGGTTTCTTCCTATGGCACTCCCACAGGAGCAAGGCTGCTTTTCCTAGAATGCCTACTGTAGACTTCTCCTCACTCCACTTGGGCCCTTCCCTGAACCAATAGTTGGTCACTTGGGCTCACTCCTATGCCGTTCGCTGCCATTCTTACTGTTCATTTCTGGTGCAGAGAAAAATGTCATTATTGTCCTGATGTTCCCAGTGGCCAGGCTTCTTGCTCTTTGGTTTCCATGAATTATCTCAGCCTTAGAGACTTACTACACTGGGCTGATGTCAATCTCCCCCTTGTGCCTGCAGATCCTATTATTCCAAGATCTTCACAGCATCTTCTCCCCTCCACTCCCTATCACTAAACTGCAGACTAGTTGACCTCCCCACTATGCAGTTAGTTGCCAAGGCATATTCAGTAGCGCCCAAGATATCACTCAAACCGAGAGCTCAGCAGGTTACGGTAGCTGCAGACCTGATAAGATACACAATTCAGGGGTAAGTGTAGGGAAGGGAAATCTCAGATCATGGTATTTCCAGAACCCTCTCCCCAGTCATTAATTTAATCCTTATTTGAGCTTGTTTGAATTGAAATTCTCTCATTGCAACCAAAAGACTCTCACCATTGATCACCCACTAGCTGAAGCTCTCCAGGTCTTTGGGTTTTGCTGAAACTAACATGCTGTTAGGAGGAATTGCACAGAGCTGACCTGTGCAGTTATTCACAGACCAAACTGAGAAACTTTTAAGGCAATAGGGAAATCCTTAAGCAAGTCAGGAGCATCCAACGCTATGTTCAAAATGGTGAGAGTAGGGTTATGGAAGAACAAGAGGAGATGAGATCAGAAGATGGAGGCGATAAAGTAGCAAGTGAGGAGAGCTCCATGGGTGGATACATGACTGTGACAGACTGACTTAGAGGTGTAGACCCAGCATAGATGGGCTTTTTCTTAAAATAGAACAACACAGCAATATCTTGGCTAAAAGAAGAGTTTTAGAAGTAGCATAGGCTTGAATTCATAGAAGTGGAGTGTAGATTACTAGTTGCCAGGGACAGGGGAGTAGAAGAAGTGGGGAGATATTGGTCAAGGGTACGTTTCCAGTCATAAGATGAGTAAGTTCTGGAGACCTAATATACAGCATGGTGACTATAGGTAACAACACTGTATTGTGTACTTGAAAAGAGCTAAGAGAGTAGATCTTCCAGCCCCTTCTCTCCAGCCCCTTTTACCTGAAAGGTCTCTTTGGGGAAATCAGCTGACAGCCTTATGAGGATTACTTTGTAGGTAACTGTCTCCTTTTCTCTTGCTGCTTGTAAGATTCTCTCCTTATTTTTAATCTTGGGTAATGTCATTATGATGTGTCTTGGTGTGTTCCTCTTTGGGTACAACTTCTTTGGGACTCTCTGAGCTTCCTGGATTTCCTGGAAGTCTATTTCCTTTGCCAGATCAGGGAAGTTCTTCTTCATTATTTGTTCAAATAAGTTTTCAATCCCTTGGTCTACCTCCTCTCCTTCTGGCACCCCTATGACTCAGATATTGGGATGTTTAAAGATGTCCTGGAGGTTCCTAAGCCTCTCCTCGTTTTTTTGAATTCTTGTTTCTTCATTCTTTTCTGGTTTGATGTTTTTTTTTCTGCTGGTCCACTCTGTTGATTTGAGTCCCAGCTTCCTTCTCATCCCTATTGGTTCCCTGCACATTTTCCCTCATTTCCTTTAGGGTATCCTTCATTTGTTCATTTAATTGTGACCAAATTTCAATCAATCCTGTGAGCTTCCTGATTACTGGTGTTTTGAACTGTGCATCTGGTAGGTTGGCTATCTCTTCATCACTTAGTTGTATTTTTTTTGGAGTTTTGATCTGTTCTTTCATTTGGGCCATCTTTTTTTCTCGGTGAGCCTGTTACTTTAAGGGGCAGAGCCTTTAGATGTTCACCAGGGCAGAGAAACCCTTGTCGCTGTATTGTGATGCAGCCTGTGGGGGCGGGTTCTGAGAGAACAATGGCACTTGCTCCGCTCTCCCCACTTTCCCTGCTACCCACAAGCAAGTTGGGTCCTTCTGTGCTGGCTGCAGGGTGGGTGGGTGGGCTTGCACAGTTCCAAGTCCCTGTGGGTCTCTCCAATGAACTCTACTGTGAGGCTGGGAGTTCCTCCCGCTGCCGCCTCCACCCCCACAGGTGTTTTCAATCTGTGGTTTGAGGCTTTATGTCCCCAAGATTGTGGGTTGAGTGGTCTGCTCTGTTCTCCGGCTTTTTCTCCCATATTATCTGCGCATGCGCCTGGTCCACCAGTCTTGGCCCCGCTGGGTCCAGGTGGGCCAGCTGCGGGTTTCACCGAGTGCACCAGCTTCATTTTGGCCAGGTGTGCCCACCATGGGCCTCTCCAGGCAGCTGCGGCATTGCCGGTACTGCTCCACAAACCACTGGCTCGTCTTGCGCTCTTGTCTTGGCTCCTCCCCGCTCACCGATCTGGATGACTCTGTCTTCTTTAACTCCTTGGTTGTCGGACTTCCACTCAGTTTGATTTTCTGTCAGATCTGGCTGTTTTTGTTTTTTTTAATTGTTGTTTTTCCTTTTTTGGTTGTGCGAGGAGGTACAGTGTGTCTACCTATGCCTCCAAATTGGCCGGAAGTCCTGAAGTAAAAACATATTGATAAAGCTTTATTTGTGCCAGAGAGAAATGCACATATGAGCTAAATAAAGGTTTTTAAATCTATCATTAACTTATTATAACCCTAATATCATTGTGTACCTCAATGTGAAACATCTTTTCCTACAGGTAGTTTATCCTTTTTGCCACAACCTCATTTCTTTGTCAGGTTAGGTGATTTTGCAGCAAAATATTAAATTAATAGAAAATAAATTACTTATAAAGGTGATAAACATGTTAATGTGGGTGATATAAAATTTAAAAACCAATTCAGAATAATTCAATTGATTTTTTAATAGGCTACATTCATGTTATTTCAAAATCTTAGTTTATGTCAAGGCACAAGGTCATGAAGTCTGGGGAGAACTTAAACTATTTCTAAAATTTACATACTTTCAGAGAACAAAATTATACATACTCAAAGGGAGCCACAATTCCAATATATAGATGTAGATGTAGATGATGTAGATGTAAAGACAGAGACAGAGAGGGAGAGAGAGGTGATATTGATATCAGTCAGGTTAGAAATAATACTGAATTAAATTTAATTGATATATATTCTAGGCTTGGATCTGCAACTAACATCGGATAAGCTTCTTACTTTCTCTGGCATAGTGTCCTACAACAATAAAATAAGAGGTTGAATTAGATGATCTCTTGGGTATCTTTTTCTTCTAAAACCATATTATTAAAATTCTACTGAAACAATTTCAACCCCTGCAGTCATCTTATTTTTACTCTATTGTTTCTTGTATTTTTCCCTAAGAGACTCCTCTTTAACACTAGCACTGATAATAGAAGCTAATACTCATAAAGGAAGTCATCTAGTCAAGGCTACAGTTTATATTAGATAAGTCAAATCAAAATGAAATTAAAAAGATTAGAGTTTACTTTAAAAACATTAAAACAAACAAAAGAATTTCTATGTTTATCAAGAAAATTGTTCTGGAACTAGTGAATTTATTTAATCTAATAATTCCACATTAATATCATTTTTGGTTTGGGGCTGAGCCACATGAAAGCTTATTAAAGCAGAACAGATCAAATCAGCATCTTTATTCTAGAATTTTCAATCACTTTTCTAAGATGGCCTAAGGGAAGTCATTATGGTAATGACAGATTTCAATAGAATATCAAATTTATAGTAGATAATAATTGTAATATGTGTTGAAATTCCTAAAAGGTGGGCATTTTCTAATGTTAGAATGGATAAACTTTAACAAGAGGTATTTTTTTCTAATTCTTGCTATGAGTAAAAAATTGTGTTGTGTGATACTATTTATGGAAAGAAAAAGTAATGTTTGAATGAATTTTAATTCAACTGCCATAAGTTTGGTTTTTTAAGTTCTATGACTAGATACCTTTAGTACTGGTCAAAGTAATGGTATCTTTTTTTTTTTTTTAAGATTTTATTTATTTATTTTTTTAGAGAGAGGAGAAAGGAGAGAGAAAGAGAGGGAGAAATAGCAATGCATGGTTGCCTCTCACGTGGCCCCCACTGGGGACCTGGCCTGCAACCCAGGAATGTGCCCTGACTGGGAATCAAACCCGGACCCTTTGGTTCCCAGCCCACACTCAATCCACTGAGCTACACTAGCTGGGCGGTATCTTAATTCTCTCAGCTAAGATAAATATTGTTACTTTGAAAACAAATTAGAAGATAGACATTCTGGGATGCCAATAAGAAACTGAGTTTATCAAGGATTTTCTTATTAGCCATTTATCTTCTACCCCAAATACTATTAAACATTTAGATATTACATTAGTTTTGGCCTTCTGCTGGACTCAATTAAGCCATCTGCTAGAGATTTCCTTTTTTTCTTTTTTCCTCAAAAATCTAAACTGATTCTTAGCCTCATCCACTTTTGGAGAGCACAACAAAGGGTTCAAGATGTAACCATAGGACCATTTACAGTGTTCTGAACACCCCTTATTACCTCTCCTGGAACAGAATGATGAGCCATTGTACAACTAATAATTCTGCATTTGATTGATGTTCAATAGGCAAATCCTTTTCTCTGACCTAATATTTAAAGGACCAAAAGCATTACAAACTTTTGTAATATGCACAATGAATATGTTAGAGAAGGCCTAGCTGGGTGATTCAGTTGGTTGGAGTGTCTTCTGGTACACCAGAAAATTTCAAGTTGGAATACCTAGATTGCAGGGTCTCTCCTCTTCTCTCTCCTCTCCCTTCCCTTCCCTTTCTTTCCCTAAAAAGTCAATAAATATATTCTTAGGTGAGGATAAAAATTATTTCAGAGAAATGTGTTAATACATGTCAATATGATTAATTTAAAGATAGTAGATAACAATCCCTTTTTTCCAATCCCACAGAACTGTTTTCCTTGAGAAAGGGAAATAATCATGCTTACAGAGGCCTCTAGAGAACTGTAGACCTTTACCTGTGTTGTTGTTAATGAATGGAAACAGTAAGGAGAACGTGGAAGAATGAGACGCAATTTTTACTCTTAGCCAGGGTTTGTGCGTGTGTGTTTTACACCCACAAATCTGTGAACAACCATAGCTACATCTTTGTCAGTATTGCTTTATTAGTTGGGTTGGTGGTGACAAGTCTCTCCAAAAGGCAGTTGTGTCTTTCCTGTAGGATGTAGGCTGATTTAGGACTAGTGTGAGCCTTTCCACCCCTGTTGCCCTGGACTAAACTTCTTCCTATGCACAGTCTAGACTGCCTGGTAATGAATATGTGCAATAGGTGTTCATTTAACTTCTTTATTCTTGTCCTGTGGACCTCTTCATTCTCCCTAGTCAGCTTATTTTTATTGTTGATACTGTTACAGATGTCCTCATTCCCCCTGTTTGCCCTCTTCCACCCAGCCCTCTGGCCATCACCACACTGTTGTCTGTGTCTATGGGTTATGCTTGTATGTTCTTTGGCTAATTCCTTCACCCTCTGTCATCCAGTTTTCCTTCCCCTTCCCCTCTGACAGCTGTCAATCTGTTCCATGCGCCCATGCCTCTGTTTCTATTTTGTTCATCATTTTATTTTTTTCATTAGATTCCACATATAAGTGAGATCATATGGGGTTTGTCTTTCACTGATTAGCTTATTTCTCTTAGCATAAAATCTCCAAGTCCATTCATGTTGTCACAAAAGGTAAGAGTTCCTTCTCTTTTACAGCCAAGTAGTATTCCAGTGTGTAAATGTACAACTTTTTTATCCTCTAATCTACAGATGGACACTTGGCTGTTTCCAGATCTTGGCTGTTATAAATAATGCTGCAGTGGACATAAGGGTGCCTATATTCTTTCAAAATGGTGTTACAATTACAGGATTCTTAAGCTATACTCCAGAGGTGGTATTGCTAGGTCAAAATGAAGTTCGATTTTCAATTTTTTCCTTTCCTATCTCAGTAGGGACAACCACCTTCTATTAGGTGCATTGTATGTACACTGAAACGTGCATTAATGGCAATCTAAAGATGTTTATATAATAGCATTTTTAAAAATAAGCAAAAAATAAAGTATCAGTGACTCTTTCCTTCACAGATCTCAGTGGTTTGGGTCTATGAAGGAGGTAGGAAGACAATGGTTAGAGCTATGAAAGAAGTAAAATTATAAATACCAGTTCACTTTTCTCTTTTAACCTCTGAGGGTTTTTATCATAACATTATCACTAGTCTCTGTAAAAATATCCTATTGGACTTCCGTCCTAATGTTTCTGTCTCCACTCATTTCCATTCCCCTTCCTCGGGCATCCCTTGACATTTTATACTAGGATTTACCAAAAATTTATTTATTCACAAAAATCCCCTGTTAAACAGGCCCCATGCCAATGAGGACCATGGCTGAAGATCCTTCACTTGCCTTTACTCAACCTCGATGAGCCTAATGCCTAGTGTTTCTCACCTCATATTCTGTATAAAAATCAAAGAAAAACTTTTCTTCAAGTCATTAATTAAATCTATACATGCTCAGGGCTTACAGTGTAAGTTTAATTTTTCCTGTCTTGTGCTCATCTGCATTAATTTTTGAAAAGTCAGAGACTATACCTTAAAATGTTAATGTGTTAATGCTCAAAATATTTTAAATTAAAAACAATGAGTTGTAATTTATTATATTGATAAAGATAAAAAAACATTAAAACTAGTCCTCTCTAGGGTTTTTGGAACTATGCCTTCTATTACACTACTATGAGAAGCATAAACTGCTACATGTCTGGAGGAAAATTTAGCAAGTTGTATAAAAAACCTTAAAAATGTTTATATTTTAGGTTCAGCAATTTTATTTCTAAAAATGAGACCTAATTAAATAAAAATATTTGTAAATATGATAATTGCAGCATTTTTTAAGAAAAACACAAATATTTTCATTATTAAATAAGAGGATTGTTTATTTATGGCACATTCATAGAATAGTGTGCTTTACCATTTAAAGATAATTTGTAATTATATGTACTAATATAGAAAAGATTTCTCCTAAGCAAAAATTGTAATCTTTAAAACATTTTAAAAATATAACAAAATATTACCAATGGCTTTCACTGATTGATGAAATTACTGTTGAAATATATTTATATATTTTTAATATGGACTTTAAATTTTTTTTTAAGATTTTATTTATTTATTTTAGAGAGAGGGGAAGGGAGGGAGACAGAGAAGAGAGAAACAGCAATGTATGGTTGCCTCTCACATGGCCCTCACTGGGGACCCGGCCCACAACCCCAGCATGTGTCCTGACAGGGAATCGAACCGGGACCCTCTGGTTCCCAGCCCGCGCTCAATCCATTGAGCTACACCAGCCAGGGCTGGACTTTAAATTTTAATACCCTAAACTTATATTTTTATATATTCAAAATTAATTTTAAAACTTTCAAGTCAATTGCATTTTATAGAAGCTATCAAGACTGTTAATGTACCTACTCCATCAAAACATTGAGAACAATTATTGGAAAGGCAGATAAACCTCTTCAGAAACAAAAAGAAAAGCCAAAAAATGTATGAAAAATTGAAATCTAAGATAGTTTAAATCTTATTCTTATATCTTCTCCTTTTAAGCAAACACAAGAAAATCAGTTACCAAGTTTAGTCTCAGCAATTTAGTTTCTGACAAAATTAGAGAATTATGGTAAGTGAACTAGAATAAGAGTAAATATATTTCTATTTGGGATATATATCCATATATATCCCAAAATAACCCACCAACTATGTATTTACTGACTTATCAATTGGGTCAAGTTCATCTGTAAGCCCTGGAGGGTCATATTCACTTACACTGATGAATGAGGTTGAGAGGGCGGAGAATTTTGCTGTGGTTGTTGCTGAAGTGCATTGTTAAGGAGTGAAGTGAAGACATATGGTATTTCCTGTCACAGCACTTTCTACATTGCATTTTACCAACATAATTATTATATCCCACTATATTGTAAACTCTTAAGAGACAGTCTACATTTGTTCTCACTATTATATTTGTTTCCCTCTATATACTTAATATTAGGCAACATTGGCAGTTCGTTGTATTGGTTACATGAATTAATCAATGAATAACAATGCCTTCTTGATACTCTTCCACCCATAAAACATATCACAAACCTTCAATGTCTACTGTCTCTGGCCCTGTGCTCCCACCAGCCAGGTTGGGCAAGAACCCCGCCAGCTCACACTGGGGGAGATCGTGGGCAACTTCCCTTAACTGTCCTGAGTCCTCTCACACAACCTTCACATCCTCATCCAACCACAACAATCACATCTGCCTGGGGAACTGTTGTGAGATAAAGTAGCCCTGAGAGCTCCCTGAGGGCGGCTTAGTGTCTTCACTCCCCTGAATCCTCCCTGACTGAATAAGGGTGGTCACCTGTGGCCTTTTGAAATGTCATTTGCCTTTCTCTCCTTCCTTCCAGCCTGAGGCTCAAACAGAATGCTAGATAAACTTACTTGTAATGGAGAAGAGAAAACAAGTTGCTTTACCAGTATTTTAATTCAATTCCACACATTTCTTTATCCCAGAATGTCTCAGATGGAAGAATTTGTCTGAAAGTCTTTCAGCAATTCTCCAAAATGCTATTTGGCGCCTGCATAACTATTAACACCAATCTAATTATAGGAGGACAATTTGTTTTTATTAAATATTTTCCTGGCTGCGGTTACCATGCTTTTAGTCCACTTTGCATCATTTAAAAAAAAAGTTTCATCATTTTATGTTACTGTTAAGTTGCTAACATTTTACAGTTTAAAAAAACTTTCAATTCCATAATGGCAAAGACTTTGGGACATTTTCTTTGTACCTTTATTCATTATCATAAGTGAGTCCAAATTTTTCTTTAATAATAAAATTAAAAATTTCATATTTTCTATGGAATTTTACAGATGCTTCAGCTCTTTTAGGTGTTAGGGTTTTTTTCCTCCAGTATATTTTGAACATTTGGAACTTTTTTTTTTCAGTTAAACATCAAAATAAAAATCTGTGTTTTCTGGTTTAAATATTGATATATGAATTTTTCTGCTTTTTGAAATTTTATTTTATGAAATTAATTATATTTATAAAATTATACACTAACAATTATAAAAGAGTAAAATAATTTTAAAATCAGAGATGTGGTTCATCCTCTTGCTTACATATAATATCCCTGAAATTATTTTTCCACATTTATGCCATAACACCTTTCTGAATATCTCAACAGTGAGGAGAGTGTTTAAGCTCATAAAGCAACAATTTCTACATGTGGTGATTGTGACACTTCCTCTCCCACTCATTTTATGCCCTACCTTATATTGTTATGGCATCACACTCACCCAGCACATACCAGTCATTATAGTTACAAAACACCTGCTATGTTTTGTTCAGAATCCAAAAGCATTAATTACCACCTTTCACTGATAACTCCCAAATTTATGCCACTAGTCCTGATATAACCCTAAGCTTCAGCATCAAATTCAATTGCATACCTGATATTGATTCTTGACTATCTAATGGGCATTTCAAACTCAACAAATCCCAAACACAGTTCTTATACGAGGTCTGTCCAGACAAAGTCCAGCCATTGTTAATATAACAAGACCACACCCACACAATATCAATGTAACCTGGCAGCCAAGGAGAGTGGATTGGAATGCACATGCGTGAACAATGACAACTTCACTGTACTAGTCACTGGGGGGAAGTAGACACTGTTGAGTGAGCATGTGTACTGTGTGGCCTGTCGCATTAAAAAATGACTAAGTGATAGAGCAATGAATCTGCATCAAATTCTGCATTAAGCTTGAACATTCCTCCATGGAAACTATTCAGATGATTCAGAAGTCCACAGCTATGGGCAACTGGTGATTGGCAGCTTCATCACTACAATGCACCTGCTCATGCATCACGTCTCATGCAGAGTCTTATGGTGAAACATCAAATCACCCAGGTGACTCGGCCCCCCTACAGCCCAGCTTTGGCACCCTGCCACTTCTGGCTTTTCCCAAAACTAATATCACCTTTGAACAGGAAAAGATTGCAGACCATCAACGAGATTCAGGAAAATACGATGGGGCAGCTGATGGCGACTGGAGGACTATGTGAGATGCCGAAGTGCTGACTTTGAAGGGGACTGAGGCATCATTGTCCTATGTACAGTGTTTCTTGTATCTTGCATCTTATTCAATAAATGTATTTATTTTTTTATATTACATGGCTAGATACCTTCTGGTCAGACCTCGTATATAAGCCCCTAAAGATATTATCCTCACAGACTTCCCATCTCAGTACCTGGCAGCAACTTCCACTCAATTACTAAACCTAAAAACCAAAGGATCACATTAAGCACCTCCCTGTCAGCAATTCCCTACATCCAAATTAAACCAATCTCAAGTTAACCCACTATTCTTCTTTGCTGGAAAACTAACATGGTTCTATTTTTGACCTACATACTCCATTCTGCTCGTATATCCAAAACGGTCTTTATAGAGCATAAAATTAGATCATTTCACCACTAAACCTTGACTTTAAACCCTTCAAAATCTTCCCATTCTAGTTTGAAAAACTAAGTTGTTAATGTTGGGGTTTTTCTATGGGCTTTCTGCATAACATCTTTGTGTTCTACTAAACATAGGATTAGGCATACAGTGGGGAAAGCACAATCTTTACTTCATCAACACTGTTAGGAGAATGCTCCTCTGGCTGTGGATCAAGTGGGGTTATGGACACTGAAACCCTGAACTGGACAGTGTTATTGATGGATGACCACAGGTATTGTGACAAGAGCAGGCAGACCTCATTACATGACAGAGCACAGATGTGACCCTGGCCTTCTGTGGCAGGTGTATTCCCTCAACAAAGAGGGAGCACGGAAAGGCTCTGCTGCTTCTGCCAGTCCCACATTTTGGCAAACTCACTGGTCCCCTTGGGATGGAAAGCAGCCAGGAGAATTTCCCTAATGGAGACTTCCCTTCACAGGAACACAGGACTCTCCTGACCCTCAGCATGGTTACAAGACCCTTTTCCAATGGATTCCTGACCTACTGCCCCCCAGAGGACTCTTTACTACACTGCAGCCACAGTGACCTCCTACAAAGAGCCCATCCCAAGCCTGGAAGCTTGTCATCCTTCAGGTCTCAGATCAAATGTCCTGTCCTCAGAGATGGTGAACAGAACCCCAAATGAAGCCTTAGAAATGTGTCCAAATCTGTCAGTAATCATTACTATTGGAAAGAGATTTTTTGTAATTCTAACACAGTGATACCTATGTAAAGCTTAGAAACAGAAATGCTGAAAATAAAAAATTGGGAAAATATGCCAGGCAAACTAAAAGATAGCATAAAGATATTAATAACACACAAAAGAGACCTAATCAATACAACAAACAAGCAAGCAAAATATAACCAGAGACATTGAAATAAAGAACAAACTGACAGTAACCAGAGGAGCAGGGGAGGGCTATAATGGGAGAAAGAAGGAGAAGGGTCATCAAGGAACATGTATAAAGGACCCATGGACAAAGCCAAAGCAGGGAAGGACTGAGGGTGGGAGGTGGGGGTGGGTGGAGTGGGGGAAAGTGGTGACAGGAGAATGGAGACAACTATACTTGAACAACAATAAAAAAGCCGCAAAAAATAGAGACTTGAGGATAAAGCATTAAGACAGATGAAGTGAGATGGTATATAATAATGAAAAGGAACAACTAAACTAGTAGACATAATGAAATCATGAACTTGTATGCAGCTGACAAATAGCCCTGTGAGATGAGAGATATATAGATGACAGATAACCTCCAAACCCTGTGGGACCTTAAAGAAAATTACCAAAACTACCATCATGGTAAGAGACTATAACATATCTTCATTAGAAATGGACAGATCAAGCAGCAAAAACTAAGCCACGCCACATTGGTTTCAGGGACAGGCAGTGAGACAAGCCTGCAAATGCCTCACAAGATGGTGAAGGCTGGAAGGTCACTGAGCAGATGGGGAGCTGATCTATGTATGGTCGGGACAATAAGCAAAATCGTTGCTTTCAGTAAATGGACAAAAAAAAAAAAGATTCCTAATACAATTACAGATGTGACTAAGGAATTCCTGTGGCAGAATGTTCAAAATGCAACTGGCTCTTTTTAGCTACTTATGTTAAAATATGAGAGAAATAAAATGAGCTAAAGAAGGAATTGTTTTATTTTCAAGCAAAATTTAGAAGAACCAGAACTTTCTGGGTTCCAAAGTACAACTCTTTTTCATTCTCAGTATCTTGTAGTAAAAGATTTTGAACATTCTAAATTCCCTCAGAGCAAAGATCAAATTTAGGTGCTGCTAGTAAAAAATAAATAAATAGCTTCAGGGAGAAAAATTCTCTAAGACGCTATTAAGACTTCAGGAGAAGTTAAGGCAGAGCCACAAAAACTCTCTCAGGAATACAAAAAGTTTCAGTTTTAAGTATCTTTTTTTAACATTGGAATGCTCTTATATTTTTATGTTTTATTAAATTTAGTGGGGTGGCACCTGGCTGGTGTAGCTCAGTGGATTGAGCGTGGACTGGGAACCAAGGGGTCCCGGGTCGATTCCCAGTCAGGGCACATGCCTGGGTTGCGGGCCAGGTCCCCAGTGAGGGCCATGTGAGAGCCAACCACACATTGCTGTTTCTCTCCCTTTCTTTCTCCTTCCCTTCCCCTCTCTTTAAAAATAAATAAATAAAATCTTAAAAAAAAAATTTAGTGGGGTGGCATTGGTTAGTAAGAACAAGTAGATTTCAAGTGTACATTTCCACAATACATGATCTATATTTTGCATTGTGTGCCCACCACCCAAAGTCAAATCATCTTCCATAACCATATATCTGGCCTCCCCTTTAAGTATCTTAAGAGTGTACCTCCTGAATTTCCTCAAATAGACACTGGGGCTTCTGAGAATTTTAATTTATCCCACATCATCCTGTCTTTCAGTTCAAAGTAGAGAGATCTGTCTTGAAATATTTATGGGAGTGGCTTTTATTTAATAGAGTGGATTTATAATTTGATACATAAGTGATCTATTAAACATCTTAAAAGACTTATACCATACGGACTAAAAAAGTTAAAGGTAGTTTAAAATGAAAAGAGGATTCTAGGTCGGCAGCTTCCTATGGGAGAGAACAAGTTGTGCAAGAAGAAGTTAACTTAGACCTGAGGTACTCAACCCTTCACGTTCCCAAGAAAGGCCTACATGACTGATCCCAATACAAAACATGGAATCAAGACTTGGGTGAGTTTCCCTGGGAGTCAACACTTCACGTATGTTGTTACCCATCATGGCTGAGAGAATTTAGTCTGCCCATATGACTCCTGGGACAGGAAACCTGGAAACTTGCATCTGGTTTCTCCTGGGCATTGTCCTTTTGCTGACTTTGTACCATTTTACTGTTTTAAACTACACCATGAGTATAATCACTTCTGTGTTTTGTAACTCCTTCTAATGAATCATTAAGCATGTAGGTAGTCTTGGGTACCTCTGACACAGTGAGCATCAAAAGTGGGTCTTGTTAAGATCATCTTACTCATTGAAACATGGTAGAAACATGGTGTAGGAAAAGGC
>PVJI01027352.1:0-17801 GCA_004026765.1 Micronycteris hirsuta
ATTATCAAAACTTTTATAGTAATTATTATAAATATATATTTCCATGACAATTATTTAAACAACTACTTTCAAATAACTATATGAAAGTGTGGTGGTAGTAACAGAAAAATTAGAAAAATAAAAACTGTATGAATGAATTTAAAATTCTTAGCTAAAAATGCATTACCTACATTAAAAATTTCAATACATTTACATAAATGTTGAGATTCAGAAGAAAGAATTGATGATGTAAAGATGGAGTAATAGAAATGGTTAATTCCTGAGGGTAGAAAGGGAGAGAAAAATGTACAGAGACCTTTAGAACTTTACCAGTAAAACCAACATAAGTGTAAATATTACCTGAGACTAAAAAGAGAAATAGGAAAACACACAAAAATAATTTTTGAGACACAATGAGTGAGCAACTTCTTAAATTTTGTGTTAAAATATATAAACTCATGTATATCAAATTGTTTATGCCGAAGAGATCATCTGCTATAAATTATGCTGCATCAACTAGGTAATGATGTAGAAAAGTACAAACTTCACCTCTCCTACACAGCACCACAAACACAGTGTCACAAAAATATACATGCTCAAAGTATTATAAACCTAAATATAAAAACCAATCAATAAAGAAAAAAGATAACAATAAAAAATAGTGCAGCAGGTTATCTTCATAAACTTCAACTAACTTCTGAAATATGTAGAAGATAATCACAAATGCCCAAAATAAGATATTGGATTATGATAACATTAATAAACTACAATCATTAAAAGATCCAATATGAGAAGAAAAATGTAATGAACAGTCAAAAAAGCCATTTTCACCATATGAATTCAAAAACAGAACTTACATCCAAAGGTAACAACTTCTAAGAAGGAAAATGACAGGTAACACACAGGAGAAATGGTTAAGAGACATGTACAGGTACTTATTCTTACAATAGAGGATTTCATAATGATCTGTGCTCTGAAAGATGTGTTCATCTATCAGTAGTCAGGAAAATGCCTGTTAATGTCATAATGATCAGAATTTATGGCATCAAAATTCCTGGCAGTACTAAGTTTTGGATCATGAAACTATTGAATAAAATGCGTATTTACAAAACAAACTAGAAAATGCTGGGATAACTTTAAAAATTTGTCATATACACATATTTATGACTCTGAAATATCCATCTATGCAAAAAGGACAATGAATTATAATTATACACATACGATTATAATAATTATATTTATAAATTATCTTAATATAAATATAACATTTGCAATATATAAGTATTAAATATTACATGTATTATTTGTACATAATATAAATTATTTTAAAAACAATATAATATTTGGGAAAAAAAGACACACACAAAACTTTTTATTAAATAATTATTTAAATACCCACATATTAAAAACAACTATTTTCAGAGTAGAATAGATTAAAAATGTCATGTATATACCATACAGCAGTGAAAATTAACAAACTACAAGTTAATGTAATAATGTGGATAAATTGCAAAAATATCATCTGGGAGTTAATGGAGAAACATAAAATAATAGGGACAACTGTAATCAAACAACAATAAAAATGCATAATGAATGATTGTCAGTATATTTTGTAAAATAAAATATCAGAATAGTGATTGAGTGAGGAGAGAGGAGAAGTTATGAGAGAGTGCACACTAGCGGACTGGCAACATCTATTACATGACTTCATTTGTAATTACATGGGTCTTTTCGTTTGTAGTATGCACAAACATGGTATTTTTAGTTTCCATCATGAAGGTAACATTAAGTGACAAATTTACTTCAGGAAAAAGAGCATTTATAGAAGCATGGTTGTCTAGGAAAATTAAGACTTGGAAATAATCAAATGCTCGTTAATGGCATAAAATATCAATAACATATTTTACTATTTCTTACATTTTATTTTTTCCCATATTTTTATTGTTGTTCAATAAAATATTTTAGAGTCAAACAATATTAACATTCTTTAAAATAAATAAACTATAAATATGTACAAAAATATGAATGATTATATTAAAATATAAAATAAATTAATATTTAAAATAAAATGCTGGAAACATTAAAAATCTTACCATTTCTTCTTCGTGATCTATATAGAGCAGGTTAGAGTTCTGAGAATCACAGGCCATCAAACTCTCAGTCCACGTTTTTCTTTCAGTGCTGATGTAATAGCAGTTGTTGGAATACATTAACCACTCTGGTGGGCATCGGCCGCAATGATATGCTGAATGAAGATTATGTATTGTTATGCAAGAACAATGTACATTTAAAAATGAAAATTAATTTAAGTATGTGCATAGGTATAGACACATGTGTACATGTGTATGTACCCTGACAGATTGGTATATATAAAGCAAAATGCACTCACGCACTCTCACACACACTCACAGAGAAGTATCAGCTTCTCATTCCCTAATTTATGTGCCCATATTAAGCAAACACACAAACAAAAATATCCACCTTTCATATGTCCTGAATTTCAACATATGAAACATTTCAACAAAATTATCTTTGAGCCAATTGGCAACAATGGGTATAATGATTTTAAATGAATATTTCTTCACATTTTTGCATAAGAAAAACACTCTTCTATACACATTATTTATGTACATTTATTGTTCAGTATTATAAATTTTTCCCCCAGCTAAAAAAACTATAAATTTTGACTATGTTAGAGACAAAGTATGAACTGCACTAATATCAGAATGTAGAAAATAATTATATACCTTTCTGGATTCCTGTTATTGAAGAAGAATTATTCTGCACCAGCGTTACCTTAGCTAGAAAAACAAGTAATTATTATAAAAAATTAATGTTGATCTAAATAAATCATTATATATTTATTTCTTGTTTTGAAATATGGCATATTGCCTAGCATTAATTCAATCTGGAATAAAAATTATTTTACCAAGAAAAATTAATGAAGCAATGAAAATTTTGGGGAAAATATTTCAAAAGCCATGAGAACTAAACTTCACCAACTCATCTAGTATTTGGATTAACCATACAAAAAATTAATTTGTATTTCTCAATAAAGTATCCTAAAGAATGATTTGAATTATAATGTAAGTATATATATGATATATATATGAAAATATAGGATATATATGTATATATATTTATAAATTACTTTTAAAAATTGTTCTGATATCTATACCTTGGACAAATTCAGAATAATTATTTTGCACATAGTCTAAAGGCATACTTTAAAATGAGAGTTCTATTCCATAATATTATGAAGAGTTTGGAGGCACTGATGAACACAAAAGTGAAGAGTTTCATATAATCTTACAATAATTTACTCACAGTGAATAACAGCTGTCGTTACCACAGTGGACATCAGGACAAGGCAGATGACCCCTAGGATCCCAGCAATGAGCTTCTCTGGAGGTGATGGGGATGCTGCAGGGAGGGAAATGGAAACACTGAGAAAGGAGGGATGGAGACGATTGTTTGGACAGTTCAAGCACAGAGAATTATACCCATAAACTTGGACTCCAAACCCATATCTACCACTGTAATCTTCTTCTCAGAATATGTCATTGTATTTTCACTAAATATAATGCTCTATGAGTTATTGGTCAAAGACTACAACCTGCAACAATGTCTGAATAAAATTAGTCCTCAGCTTTCATATTAACATACCATAGTCCAACTTCAAGTCCTGATCCTTAAGATGAAAAATACGTGAGCTTATTCCCTATTCTTTCCCACATGTCTGTACCCAGCTGCACATCCTAGAACAGTTATACTGGGTCTACTGAATGTGTTACCTTTGCAGTGGTCATTCTTGTCACTCCCTCGAAGATCCCGAGAAGCATTTTGAAGATGTAATTCTGCATAGGCTAGGTCCTGCTCAGCTCCTGGAATGGAGCCTTTAGTGCCCTTAGGTTTCTTTTGCTGTCTCTTTGCGTCCTTGGCCAGATTCAATTCTGCGTAGGTTACTCTTTGGTCATTCATCTCTGCAGCTGAGCGGTGGCAGAGACTGTGCTCTACAATGTGTGTGCTTACAATAAATGACACGTGCACTGAAGAGACCCCTCACAGTGACACCGGGAGGGGTAGAGGCTGAGTACCGGGCTTATTTCCCAGTTCAGAATCTGATGTTCTGGGTATAAATTTCTTAGACCTTTAAACAAGTGCCTCATGGTAGACACAATATTTAAGATATTCTACATTTGACAATGTATTATTTGTTTGAGCAATAAATTAATGAGGAAAAATCACTTTCATAAACAATAGCATCCTCATTAATTTAAAGTCATATTCCACAGCAATATTTAACACCATTAGAATATTTTTATTACAAATAAAATGCTATATTAGAAAATAGAGACATATTTATGATAAATATGAGATTTAATAGTGATTAAAGACAGTGCTCTAAAGATGGGCCTCTAGTCATGTTAGCATATATAGTAATTTTATGAACTAAATTAATTTTATTTAGTGATATACATTTATTTTTAAAGAGGATGAGTTGTTATCAAATTTTTTATTCTGAATGTTTGATAAATTATTACAAATAACAAATATTTCTTATGTTGAAAAAACTTAGTCACACTAAACTTATTCAAAATCCAAACAGTATTGACAAAACAACAACAATAAACTTTTTAAATACTTACAATACACAAGAAATTGGCAAATGAGTTCATAGCGAATATATAAAACCATAAAATGATTAAATAATGTTTAGATCACTGTGTCCACATTTATATTAGAACATTGTTGTTTCAAACTTACAAGAAGGTCCTATGGATGACAAAGTCAGTGAGGGCACTTTCATTTGTGTGAGCCATAGTAATGAATCAAATAGTGGAATTTAATAGTTCAGTCAAGGGGCTTTGGGCCATGAGTTCTAGAATTAATTCTGGCTTTGATATTTGCAATGTACACCCTTTAAAAACCTACTTAGCACCTAGCAACTTAGTTTACTAATACAAAGTGGGAATAAAAACATGTAGATATAATGCATGTAAAACATTTAACATTTCATTTGGTTTTATAAGTTCTCAATAAAATTTCATTTAGGCTAATTTATTATGTGAAAACATTTTTCATGTTATTTCTGGTTCACATCAGTTAAATGCTTAGCTTAATTCATTAGACAGTCTCTTTATCAGTGTGGTGCATTTTCTCACAATGGTTGCTCAATTTTTAAAGTATTTTGATTGCTTATACTTAAGCTTAAATTCGCATTTTATGAGAGTATTTCATCCTTATTTTTGTTAAAGGCAACTACTTTTATTTTATCTAATTTAGTTATAAAATGTAATGTTCAACCCCCAGTGAATTCAAACAGTTTATTTAAAAAATCTCTTTTTAAGGGCTGGGTTAAATATAAAATTATATATATGTTTATATTTATATCTATATATTATTTCTATCTATGTATTTACAGATTATAAAATCAAATAATAACTCTTCCTTTTCATGATTCTTACAGGATTTTACTTTACATTGTTTTGATTAACACACTCACTTATGCATGTGTGTATGCACTTGAGTAATTCTCTACAGGTACTAATTTAAACACTTCAAGAAATTCCCCAACATATCTCATGTTTTATTCTTGATATTTTACCCTAAATTACTTAAATAAAATACCAATGTTGTCTTTGACTTGATTGTATATTAATCATACCTCAATTGTATCACATCTAGCATTTGTAATCTCCCCCTACATGTGATGGGCTAAGAGAGAGACAGGAGAGTAGAGATACGTACATACCTCTGGAAGCCAGAGTCCTGCATCCTTTGGTGAGAGACCCGCTAACTCTTGTAAACAAATATCTGTGGTCTTCACAGACTGTGTTGTGAAGGCTCAGAGTGAGGCATGAGTGGAAAATGTAGATTTCTCATTAATGTGTCACTTAAAGTTTGAACAGGAAATTCTTAAACTTGGGCTATTTTGAAGACTGTGTATCTCATCACTCACCTCCAAAATCTAGGAGACTTTGGCCTGGTAGTGTGTCATTCAGTTTGTCCTTTGGCAACTGCATCTGAGAAGTTGTTTTCATCATCTGAAATATATCAGGGGACAGAAAGTTCACCCACGCTGTGAACTTACCTCCATCTTAATCACAGACTCTGAAATCTTAGGCCTGGTTAAGAATATCTTAGATGTTTAAGTTCTGCTCCTATATGGGGTTACTTAATCTGGGCATTATATACTTCTTTTCCTTATACTCTCTTTATGACAGTTCTATTATAATGGAAACAATTCTAAACTCATAATTCCAAACACAAGAGATATTTAATGATATTTGTCACCAATAATCTGAAAAATTACTACATTTTCACCTTTACAGTAACTGTCACAACAATCACTAATCCCAAAATTATCTTCTCAATTTTTCTGCCCTTAAAATTCCTTCACTCGTTTTATTTTTATTAACTGTTAGGTAGGTTTCCCTTGCTAAAAATAATATATCTGTGAAGGATAAAAAGTTAAACAATATTGAACCATGGCAGACACTAAATTATTAAATAACTACTAATTATATTTTTGTTGATTCATTTATCAAATCAAAACTAATTGCCTATAATTTAATAGGAATATTTGTTGTAACTGACAAAAGCCCAAGTCTAACTATGGAGCTGGAAAACAAAGGTAATTAGCCAAGTGCTGGAAGCATCCTAAGTGCCCATCAGTAAATGAGTGGATAAAAAAAACCATGATACTTTTACATGATGGAATATTATGCAACAGAAAGAAAGAAGGAGCTTCTGCCCTTCACAAAAGCATGGTGGAACTGTAGAGCATTATGCAAGTGAAATAAGCCAGGTGCTGAAAAACAAATACCATGTGATCTCACCTGTAAGTGGAATCTAATCAACAAAACAAACAAGCAAGCAAAAATATAACCAGAGACATTGAGTAACCAGAGAAAAGTGGGGAGGAGATAATGGGGGAAAGAAGGGGAAGGGTAGTCAAAGAACATGTATAAAGGACCCTTGGACAAAGCCAAAGGGGTGTAGGATTGAGGGTGTGAGGTGTGGGTGCAAGGGGCAGAGGAGAGTTGAGGGGGGGATGGAAACAACCAATTTAAAAATTAAAGTATTTTTCCTTATTAAAAAATGGGAAAGGGCCCGGCTGGTGTAGCTCAGTGGATTGAGTGCGGGCTGGGAACCAGAGGGTCCCGGTTCGATTCCCAGTTGGGGCACATGCCTGGGTTGCGGGCCAGGTCCCCGTGAGGGCCATGTGAGAGGCAACCATACATTGCTCTTTCTCCCTCTCTTCTCCTCTCTTTGAAAATAAAATAAATACAATCTTTAAAAAAAATCATTTTAAAAAAATGGGAAAAGTGGAAAAGTAGACTTCTAAAAGACAAGTTCAATGACACACGAGCATCAAAATATACAAAACTTTACTGCATGATTTTTGATTTACATATATTGCAAAATGATTACCACAATAGATTGAGCTGACACCCATCTTCTCACATAGATAAATGAAAAGAAAATAAAAAATATACAGCATATTCACACTTTATATGTTACCCACCTACAAATCACATTGTAGCTGTGTAAATTATTAGATAGACCAGCAATTTTCAACATTTTTCATCTCATGGCACACATCAAGTAATTACTAAAATTCTGTGGCACACCAAAAATATATATTTTTTGCCAGTCTGACAAAAATAGGTATAATTTTGATTGATTTATTGAAAAATAATAATAGTAATTACCTACCCTTTTTGCTTCGATGTGACTTTTTGAAAAATCAGGTGCCTATAGTTATATATGACCAGGCATGTCTGAAAAAAGTCAAGTCATTGTTAATATAATTAGAACAGTTTGCATAACATCATGTAACCTGGCAGCCAAGGAGAATGGACTGGAATCCACATTCATGAACAATGATAACTTCACTGTACTAGTTAGTGGAGGAAGTAGATGCTGTTGAGTGAACATGCGTACTGTGTGGCCATCACATTCACGATGACTGAGTGAGTAGACAATGAATCTGTATCATATTTTGTGTTAAGCTTGAACTTTTCTCTGCAGAAACTATTTGGATGATTCAGAAGGCTTCGGGGATGATGCAACGAGTGCAGTGCAAAAAAAGTGCGGCACAAAGGCTTCAAAGATGGTCAACAATCTGTTGAAAGTAATCAGAACACCTGTAAATATTGAACATGTGTGGCCTGTAATCAACAAAGATTTGTGACTGACAGTGCAAAAACTGGAAGCTGATTGGAGAATCAGAGAATTTGATCCTGGATCCTGGCATGAAACGTGCCATGGCAAATTTCTTTCTGTATCTTCTGCTACCAGAGCAGAAAAAATATCAGGCTCCAGTTTCTAATGACTTGATTCAAACCATTACCAACGGACCAGATTATCTCATAAGGTCATAATCAGAGATAAATCGTGGGTCTGATCCAGAAATGAAGGCCCATTCGTACCAACAGAAGTCACCTGGTTCTCCACACCTGGAGAAAACATGGCAAAGTTGTAGCAAGATCAGGAAAATGTTAACCATGTTTTCTGATCGGGAAGGTGTTGTCCATCACAAGTATGCACCCCCAGGCCAAACAATTAATAAGAAGTACTACCTCAATGTTCTTCACCAGTTGAGAGGTGCAATACATCCAAAACTGCCACAACTGTGGGCAACTGGTGATGGGCAGCTTCATCACAGTAATGCAACCACTCATGCATCACCTACCATGCAGAGTTTTGGTGTAACATCAAAATCACCCAGGTGACTTAGCCCCCTTACATCACAGATTTAGCCTCCAGTGACTTTTGGCTTTCCCCAAAACTGAAATCACCTTTGAAAGGGAAGAGATTTCATATGGTCAATGAGATTCAAGAAAACATGACGGGGCAGCTGATGGTGATTCCAACAAAGGATTCTGCAGGGTGTTTTGAAGATGCTTGGAGAACTGCGTGAGGTCCCAAGGTGCCTACTTTGAAGGGGACTTAGGCATCGTTGTCCTTTGTACAATTTTTCTTGTATCTTATATTTTCTTCAATAAATATCTCTATTTTTCATATTACTTGGCTGTATAATTTCTGGATGTCTGGTACCAAGAATTAAACAATTAGACACAAGGTTATTATGTGATGTGACCAATAAGATTCAACACTATTACATGAATATTGTGAATATTATGTGAATATTGTGTATTCATGGTTGAGGGAAGGGCATTCACACAGGGTGGCTACTATTGTGTTGGCCGTTGGCATTTTTTAATTTAACAATCTAAGCAAAAAGAGGTCAGGGTTCCTGACTAGACAGTCAGATATTCCATGTTTTAAAAATTCTTGTGGCACACCAGATGAAAATCACTGACAGAAGCCTTTGTGGTATCACAGTGGTTTACAACTCTCCCACATGGTCTGCTCCTGACACTTAACCATCGACGTTGTCATGACTCAATGATCTAACAGCCTTATAAACAGATAAGCCTCCATCTGAGGTATTAACACAAGGCCAACGGTAGCCTGACACCTATGTCATTCATCTCACTTCATGTTATCACGTAGGCATTTTATCATCTCACATCTTCACAGGAGAAAGGAAGGTGAGTACAGCACAGTAAGATATTTTGAGAGAGAGAGACCACATTCTTAAAACTTTTATACATTATGTTGTTATAATTATTCTATTTTATTAGTGATTATTATTGTTAACTCCTTATTTTACCGAATTTATAAATTAAACTTTATCATAGGTATGTATTTGTAGGAAAAGCATAGTATATAACAGGGTTCAGTACTTTTCATGGTTTTGGGCATCTAATGGAAATCTTCTATGTACACTCTGCAGATACTGGGGAAACGACTGTGTGTCTTACAGCAGGTTTAGCGATAGTTGCACTTACATCATTAGTACTTATTTGTCTTATAGCTGAAGTTTGTCATTTTTAACCACTTCCTTTAATTCCTTCTCTCCCCTACAGTCCCACCTTTGGAAACCACAAGTCTGACTTCTTTTTCTATGAGCTTGTTTCATTGTTGCTTTTTTAGATTCTACATATGAGATCATACAGTATTTGATGACTATAGCTTTATAGTATAGCTTGAAATCAGGAAATGCAATACCCCTGATCTGTTCTTTTTTCTCAGATATATTTGACTATGCAAGGTCTTTTGTGGTTCCATGTAAGTAGGAGTGTTTTTTGCTACTTCTACCAACTATGCCATTGGAATCTTGATAGGAATTGCATTGAACCTATAGATGGGTTTTGTAATATTGACAATTTAACAATATTAATTCTTCTGATACATGAACAGAAATACCTTTTCATTTGTTTGTGTCTTCATTTTTTTAAAACAATATCTTGTAGTGTCTGTGTAGACATCTGTCATCTTGTTAGTTAAATGCATCCCTAGTATTTTATTGTTTTTGATTCTATTGTAAATGGAATTGATTTCCTCATTTCTTTGTCAGAAATTTGGTTGTTACTGTACAGAAATGCTACTGGCTTTGTTTAGATAAGTCACTTCTAGGTCCAAATTTTTAGTTTTTATTATGGTAAATGTTGAATTTTGTCAAATGCTTTTTCTGCAGTTATTGAGATGACCATACAAGTCTTTTCTTTCATTCTATTAAAGTGATGTGTCACATTGATTCATTTGCCTGTTAAACCATCCTTGCATCCCAGGTATAAATCCCATTTAATCATGGAGAATGATCTTTTTAATGCACTGCTGATTGTTTCTGTTAGTATTTTATTGAGAATTTTTGCTTCTAAATTTATCAAGGATGTTAGCCTGTAGTCTTCTATTCTAGTAGTGCAGTTTTGTGTTTTTGGTTTCAGGGTAATGCTGGCCTCATAAAATGAACGTGTTATTTTTCACTCCTCTTCAATATTTTGGAAGATTTTGAGAAGAATTGGTGTTAATTTACATGTTTGGCAAAATTTTCCAGAGAAGCCATATAGTCCCGGGCTTAGTATCATCCATCATTGGGAGTTTTTGACTACTGATTCAATCTCCTTACTAGTAATTGGTCTATTTGTACTTCTATTTCTTCTTAATTAAGTCTTGGTAAGTGTATGTTTCTAAAATACCACCATTTTCTCCAATTGTCCAGTCGTTGGCATATCATTCTTCATAGTAGTCTTTTATGATCCTTTTAAATTTTGTTGTTTCAGCTGTAGCATCTTCTTTTCATTCATAATTTTATTAACTTGGGTCCTATATATTTTTTACTTGGTTAGTCTACTTACGGGTTTGTCAAGTTTGTTTATTTTTTCAAAGAAGCTATTCTTAGTTTGGTTAATCGTTCTATTGTTTTTCAACTCTCAGTTTACTCATTTCTGTTCTAATACTTATTTTCCTTTTCCTGCTGACTTTGTGCTCAGTTTCTTCTTTCTAGTTTCTTAAGGTATAGAGTTAAGTTGATTATTTGGGATATCTCTTGTTTCTAAATGTAGGCAATTATTGATATAAATTTCTCTCTTAAAATTGTTTTTGTTCTGGAACTGTGTTTTCTATTTCATTTGTATCTAGGAACATTATATTTTTGTAAATTAAATTAGTAATATTTTCTATGACCACATTATATAATTATATCAATTAAGTAATTTATAAATAATGTCAAATAATGTAAATCTCACTAATGTTTTTATAAAATTGATACAACTATTCTTATAATCGTTCACATGGGTGCCCCCAATTAAATAATGTCATATCTCTATCTCCTTTTTAACAAATACAAATATGGTTTTTATCTTATTTAACTTTATGAAATCTACACTTAAAAACTATGAGAGCACATAAAAACTATTCAAAATAATGAGTAGTTAGAATTGAATCTTTAAATATATATTATAAAATGTGTATATATTATAAATATGTATATATAAATATATGCACGCATGTTTGACTGTATTGGACTATGACTACTTCCAGTAATGTCTAGTAATGTAAGAGAGATAGGCAAACTGAAATTCAATAGCAGGTGAAAGTACTCATTTAATATGATGGCAAGAGCATTCATTTTCACAGAATTTCAAAAATGGAGAAAATTATTAACTGACTCTCACTAAAGAAAATATTTAAGAGTCTTCTAAAGATGAAACACTTTTTCTAGATGACAACTAGGATATACAGAAAGGAAAGGGGAGTTGCAGAAAATAAATTATGTGAATATATCTATCTGGATATTGAGTTGATAAAAATATTGATGATAAAATTTCAAATCTTAAAATAAACACTGTATTGGAATTCAATGGAACAAATATGGCATATGCAGCAAATAAAAGCAACACTAGGGCTACTTGTATGAGAATGTAAAATACTAATTGGTTAGACTTTAATGTAACGGACTTAGAAAGGCTCTTTATCCCTGAGGGCATGAGATTCACAACCCCAGTGAAAGATGTCAGATGCAATGGATTTTAAAATGTTACATTCACATTACTCAGCAGTGAAAATGAACAAACTGCGGATAAATGCAATATAGATAAATGCAACAATAGTATATGGGAGTGAAAATAGACAGGAAGAAAAATGTCTACTGTAGGATTTCACTTATATTTGGTTCAAAAACAAGCAAAGAGACTGTACAATATTAAAAGTCAGCCCATTGGATACGTGGTGTGAGGGAGGGGAAGCTGTGAGAGAATGAATACTCAGGAGCAAGGTTGTGGAAGACTACCAACGCCATTTTGTGATCTGATTTGTAAATACATGGTCCTATTCCTTGTGTAATCAATCTGCTCAATTATGATATGTTTAGTGTTCATGATATAATGAAAAATTAAGTAGCAAAGTTTATTTTAGAAACCAAACATATATAGAATCACAGTTTTCTATGAAAAGCAAATGTGTCTTCCCTAATTTCTTTCTTCAGTGTTGTGTACTTTTCTGAGTAAAGGTCTTTCACCTCCTTGGTAGGGTTTATTCCTTAGGAACTTTATTTTTCTTGCTGCTATAACAAATGAGATATTTTTTCCTGAATTCTGATTCAAATATTTCATTGTTGGTGTATGAAAATGCCTTTGATTTCTAAATATTACTTTAAGCCCTGCTGTTTTGCCAAATTTGCTTATTAAGTAGAGTAGATTTTTGGTGGAATCTCTAGGGTTTTCTATGTACACTCTCATATCATCTGCAAACTATGACAGTTTTACTTACTCCTTTCTAATTTGGATGCCTTTAATTTTTCTTTCTTGTCTGATCATTGTGGCTAGGACCTCCAATATGTTGAATAGAAGTGCTGAAAGTAGACACCCTTATCTTGTTCCTGATAGTAGCGGGAAAGCTTTTAGTTTTTGCCCTTTGAGTATGATGTTGGATGTAGGTCTCTCATATATGGCCTTTTTCATTGTTGAGAAATGGTCCCTCTACTCCTACTTTGCTAAGTGTTTTTACCATAAATCAGTGCTGTACCTTATCAAGTGATTTGTCCACATGTATTGATATGATCATGTGATTTTTGTATTATCTTGTGTTTATGTGATATATTATGTTTATTGATTTGTGAATGTTGTACCATCCTTGCATCCATTGGATGAATCCCACTTGGTTAAGGAAGATGCAGATAAATGGAAGCATATACTGTGCTCATGGATTGGAAGAAATAGCACCATTAAAATGTCCATATTACTCAAAGCAATATATATTCAACATAATCCCTATTAAAATACCAATGACATATTTCACAGACATAGAACAAACATTTCAAAAACATATATGGAACCATAAATAGCCCCAAATAGCTATGGAACTTTTGAGAAAGAAGAACGAAGTAGGAGGGATCACAATACCTGATAAAACTATGTTAAAAGGTCACTGTAATCAAAACAGTATGTACTGGCATAAAAACAGGCAGATAGACCAATGGAACAGAATAGAGAGCCCAGTAATAAACTCAAGTCTCTATGGTCAATTACTTTTTGACGAAGGGGACAGAAACATAAAATGGAGTAAAAATAGCTTCTTCAAGAAATGGTGTTGGGCAAACAGGAAACTACATGTAAAAAAATGAGACACGATCACCAACTTACAAAATACACAAAAATAAATTCAAGGTGGATAAAAGACTTAAATATAAGTTGTGACATCATAAAAGTCCTAGAGGATAACATAAGCAGGAAAGTCTCAGATATTCCACATACCAATATTTTCACCCACATGTCCCCTAGAGTAAGGGACATAAAGAAAAGAATAAACAAATGGGACCTCATCAAAACAAACAAACAAACAAACAAACAAACAAACAAATCTTCTGCGTGGCTAAAGAAAACAGCAGTAAAATGAAAAGGGAACCAATTGTATGGGAGAATATATTTGTAAATGATACCTGGGATGAGGATTTGATCTCCAAAATATATACAGAACTCACATGACTCCACTCCAGGAAGACAAATAACCCAATTGACAAATGGGCAAAGGACCTAAACAGACATTTCTCCAAGGAGGACATACAGAGGGCCTAGAGATATATGATAAGATGCTCAGCATCACTAGCCATCAGAGAGATGCAAATGAAAACCACAATGAGATACCACTTCACACCATTGAGAATGGCCATTATAAACAAATCAATAAACAACAAGTGCTGGAGAGGTTGTGGAGAAATGGCAACCCTAGTACACTGCTGGTGGGAATGCAGACTGGTGCAGCCACTGTGGAAAACAGTGTGGAATTTACTAAAACAAATAAAAATGGAACTGCCTTTTGACCCGGCAATTCCACTGCTGGGATTGTATCCTAAGAACCCCGGAACACCAATCCAAAAGAACCTATGCACCCAAATATTCATAGCAGCACAATTTATAATACCCAAGTGCTGGAAGCACCCCAAGTTCCCATCAGTAAATGAGTGGATCAAAATGCCATGCTACATTTTCACAATGGAATTCTATGAAGCAGAAAGAAAGAAGGAGCTCCTACCCCTTGCAACAGCATGGATGGAACTGGAGAGCATTATACTAACTGAAATAAGCCAAGTGGCGAAAGACGAATACATATAATCTCACCATTAACAGGAACCTAATCAACAAAACGAACAAGCAAGCAAAGTACAGCCAAAGACATTGAAATTGAGAACAAACTGACAGTGATCAGAGGGGAGAGGGGAGGAGATTTTGGGGAAAAAGGGTGAAGGGTTTACAGGAACAAGTATAAAGGACACATGGACAATAACAAGGGGGGTGAAAATGGGGGAGAAAGGCGGGGATGGCTGGGGTGGTAGGAAGGAGTGGAGAGAAAGGAAGAAAACTGTACTTAAACGACAATTAAGCAAATAATAAATGGAGTAAACAAGGGAAAAAAAGAACAGAAAAGCCAGTGCATTTTCCTAAGGCTGTAATATGCTTGTACATTTGGGTAAAGAACTTAAAGGTAGCAGAAGTTTTTCTCTTTTGGGAGGGAAAGGCAAAATTATTTAAAGTTTTAAGCTTAATTTTTGGGAAATCCATTTTTTAATTTACTTAACAAATAAAATGAAGAAATGTGTTTAGAGCAGCACAAAGTTGATTTACATTACAGCATTGAACAGAGAAACCCACATCTGACTGAGGTTTTTACTCTGTAAGCAGTTGGCTTAGCATGTGAATTAGTCCAAAATGAGTTATCTGGGAAATATCCACTCAAAAGATTATTAAGCAGTCTCGGGTATGACATATGTTGCCATTCTCTTTGTAATTATTTTTTCACTGTGTCCCTAAATTGTCAAAATCAGTAAATGTTATAGGATAGTGAAAACATAGTCATATACTCAGAAACAGAAATAGGCAAAGAATCGGTTTTTTATTCCCAGTCAGGGCATATGCCTGGGTTGCAGGTCAGGTCCCCAGTGAGGGCCATGTGAGGAGCAACCATACATTGCTGTTTCTCTCCCTCTATGTCTCCCTCCCTTCCCCTCTCTCTAAAAATAAATAAATAAAATCTTTAAAAAAAGAATCAGTTTTTTAAGAACTTATTTATTTACTTTTAGAGAGAGGGGAGGGGAAGGAGAGAGGGAAAGAAACATGTTGTCTATTTGCCTCTCACACACCCCCCCACTGGGGACCTGGCCCCCAACCCAGGCATGTGGTTCTGATTGGGAATCAAACCAGCGACCCGTTGGTTCACAGGCTGGCACTCAATCCACAGAGCAACACCAGCCAGGGAATTATCTCTCCATTTCTTATGTGGTTAGTACAAAAGTATCTTTTAAACAAATCGTATCATTGCCAGGTGCTGAATGTTGTGCAGGACTTATGGAAAGTGTAGCTGGTCATCAAAAGCAGGTAATAAAACAGACACATTGTAAACTATACAAATTGTAGCTCTCAGTCTTTGAAAATGAGGTATATTAAACATAGGATTTGCCTTCAAATCAAATTTTGATAATTTCTGTTTTTCATTGTTGTCCAATTACAGTTGTCCCAATTTTTCCCCTTTTGCTCTCCACTGCCCCACCTAACCCTGCTTCCACAGTCAGTTCCCACACTGTTGTCCATGCTCATGGGTCCTTCATACATGTTTCTTCAGTAGACCCTTCTCCTTCCTCCCCCATTATGTTCCCCTCTCATGCCATCTGGTCACTGTCCATTTGTTCGTTATTTTCATGTCTCTAGTACTGTTCTGTCCATTTGTTTTGTTCATTAGGTTCCACATTATCAGTGAGATCATATGGTATTTTTCTTTCTCAGACTGGCTTTTTTCACTTAACGTAATATTCTGCAGTCCCATCCATGCAGTCATGAAGGGTAGGAGTTCCTTCTTTTTTCTGCTGTGTAGTATTCCATTGTATAAATATACCACAGTTTTTTGATCCACTCATGTACTGATGGGCACTTAGGCTGTTTCCAGCACTTTCCTAATGTAAATAGCACTACTATGAACATAGGGGTGCATAGGTTCTTTTGAATAGGTAACTCTGGATTCCGATGGCATATTCCCAGCAGTGGGATCTGTGGGTCAAAGACAATTCCATTTTTAGTTTTTTAACATCAATTAATATTTGAAAAGGGGAAAACAGCATACAGTGGAGCAGACAGCCTCAACAATAATGGTGCTGGGAGAACAGGAAAGGTACACATAAGAAAATTAAACTAGACCACAAACTTCTACCATATACAAGAATAAACTCAAAATGGATAAAAGACAAATATAAGCCGTGACACCATAAAAGTCTCAGAGGAAGCAGATACAGGAGAATTTCAGATATCCCATGTAGCAATACTTTTGCCAATATATGTCCTAGTGCAAAAGAAATGAAATAAAAATAAACAAATGAGATTACATCAAACTAGAAAGCTTCTGCACAGCTAAAGAAACCATCATCAAAATGAAAAAGGAACTGACTGTATAGGAGAACATATTTTCCAATGACATATCAGACTTCTGCTTTTATGACAGGACATTTCCCGTCTCTTCTGAGAGCCTTCACATCAGACTCCCAACCTTTAACAAGCACATGGTTGGAATTGAGTTTTTAGAAACACCAAACCAAATACTGTCTCCAGTTACAATGATACTCAGGAAAACGATTTAGACATTAGCCCTGGCTAGTGTAGCTCAGTGGATTGAGCACTGGCCTGTGAACCGAGGGGTTGCCCATTCAATTCCCAGTCAGGTCACATGCCTGGTTTGCAGGGCCAGGTTCCCAATAGGGGGTGCATGAGAGGCAACCACACATTGATATTTCTCTCCCCCTCTTTCTCCCTTTCTTACCCTTTCTCTAAAAATAAATAAATAAAATAAAAAAGATTTAGACATTAACCTGCTTTTTTAAGTTATTTTTACTGTCTCATCCCCACACTCCTCCAACCCCTGAATTAATATCTGCAAGAGACCAAGAATGTGACCTTATCTAATAAGACCTTTGCAAATGGAAACAA
>PVJI01027353.1:0-17892 GCA_004026765.1 Micronycteris hirsuta
ATGACGAGGGGTATATAATCCCAGGTATAATGGCAATGAAGAAATGGTAACAATGTTTTGTGCTGGTGGTAACTGGGAATGACTATAAAGGGGTCTAAGATAATTTTTTTTGGTGACTGAAATGCTCTCTATCATGATCATGGTGGTGGCTACATGGGGGTGTACACTTGTGAAAACTCTCAGCAAAAATAGATGCATTTCACTATATGGAAACTATACTTCGATAAAGTTGACATGAAAAATATTTGAAAGATCATTGGTAAATCATTAAAGTAATCTTAGGAAAAAGCTCTTTAAAGTATTATACAAAACTCAGAAGCCCTAACATAGTTCACGTATACATTAAAATTGATACATTAAAATAAGTTAAAAACAGACTGATACCTTTTTCTCTGTGACAAAAATCACCATGAACAAAAGACAAAACACAAAATGAAGGAAACTTCTTCAACTCATACAAAGGCAGAGATCTCATTTCCCTAACCCTACAAATCAACTGAAAACAAACAATAGAATACGGTGATAGGATATATACATATAGCTCACACAAAATGAAAAAAAAAACCATAGTAAAGATGTTTAACTTCATATAAGGGAAATGCAAATTAGAAGTACATTAAGACTGATTTAAACAAAAATGGTAGTTAAAGAACTGTAAAAAATTCTCTCATCCATAAAAGCAACAAGAAAACTGGTAAAAATAGTCAGACTCAACTTTTTCAGAACTCTGGGAATGAAACAATGGCTTGCATCAATTCAAGGAGAGTTTACTCAAGAAAAATGTGTTTTCCCCCCTTATATGATTTTAAAACACAACTTCATAAAGCACAACCGATGCAAACACCATTTATTAAGATGTAACTTTTATGACAGTAACAATATGAAATGGAGGGAGGGAGTGGGCTATACAGGAGAAAAGTTTTTGTATATTACTGAAATTAAGTTGGTATTAATCTGAACTAGATTGTTTTAAATTAGAATGCTAATTGTAATCTCCACAGCAACCACTAAGAAAATAACTCAAAATTATATATTTAAAAAGAGCAATAAAGTAATTAAAAATAAACTAAAACAAAAATTACCTATTTAATACAGGGTCTGGCATAAATAATGCCCCTTTTTTATTACAAAATCTTTTATTAGAAAATCATAAGCATGTAATTCTGTAACATAACAATATCAGTCAAGCACATGATATGACATTTTAGGTGAAATGTTCAAATTAAAAGTAAAAATTATTACACTCATACTATTACTTTACCAACCACACTCAAGCAGGCCTTACTTCTGCCAGGACACTGCATAATAAAAGACAGCAGTAGAATAGAGGGGAAAACATTAGATAAGTAGAAAACAAGATGGCAGACATTAACCCTATGTTATCAGTAATCACACTGAATTACTATAGATTAATCTAATTAGTTAGATTAAAGGGCAGAGATTGGCAGAATGGGTTGAAAGAACACACAACCCAGGCCACAGGATTAAAAAATCATGAAAAACAGGACTTCCAGCCAAGATGGAGGTGTAGGAAGACACATTGTGCCTCCTCGCACAACCAAGAGGAAAAACAACAATTTAAAAAGAAAAAAACAACCAGAAGTGACAGAAAATTGAACTGTATGGAAGTCCGACAACCAAGGAGTTAAAGAAGACACGTTCATCCAGACCGGTAAGCAGAGTAGAGCCAGGCAGAGAGCATGGAGAGACGGCGTTTTGTGGAGCGGTACCGGCAACACTGCAGCTGCCCGGAGAGACCCGCAGCTGGCGCACTCGGTGAAACCCATGGCAGGCCAACCCGGACCCAGCGGGGCTGAGACTGGTGGACCAGGCGGTCCCTCATTCACGCGCAGATAAACCAGGAGGAAAAGCTGGGGAGCAGAGCAGACCTCTCAGCCCACCAACGCAGGGAAATAAAGCCTCAAACCACCGACTGAAAACACCTGTGGGGGTTGAGGTGACAGTGGGAGGAACTCCTAACCTCACAGGAGAGTTCACTGGAGAGACCCACAGGGACTTAGAACTATACAAGCCCACCCACCCAGGAGCCAGCACAGAAAGGCCCAACTTGCTTGCAGGTAGCTGGGGAAGTGACTGGGAGCAGTGGAGAGCAGAGCTGGTGCCAATGTCCCCTCTCAGGCCCCGCCCCCACAGGCAGTGTCACAACACAACAATGTGGGTTGCCCTGCCTTGGTGAATACCTAAGGCTCCACCCCTTAAAGTAACAGGCATGCCAAGAAAAAAAATGGCCCAAATGAAAGAGCAGATCAAAACTCCAGAAAAAATACAACTAAGTGACGAAGAGATAGCCTATCAGATGCACAGTTCAAAACACTGGTAATCAGGATGCTCACAGGATTGGTTGAATTCGGTCACAAATTATACGAACAAATGAAGCATACGCTAAGAGAAATAAAGGGAAATGCACAGGGAGCCATTAGTGATGGGAAGGAAAATGGGACTCAAATCAACGGTGTGGATTAGAAAAAAGAAAGAAACATTCAACCAGAAAAGAATGAAGAAACAAGAATTCAAAGAAATGAGGAGAGGCTTAGGAACCTTCAGGACATCTTTAAACGTCCCAACATCCGAGTCATAGGGGTGCCAGAAGGAGAAGAGAAAGACCAAGAGATTGAAAACTTATTTGAACAAATAATGAAGAAGAACTTCCCCAATCTGTTAAAGGAAATAGACTTCCAAGAAGTCCAGGAAGCTTGGAGAGTCCCAAAGAAGTTGGACACAAAGAGGAACACACCAAGGCACACCATAATTATATTACCCAAGATTAAAAATAAGGAGAGAATCTTAGAAGCAGCAAGAGAAAAGAGGACAGTTACCTACAAAGGAACTCCCATAAGACTGTCAGCTGATTTCTCAAAAGAGACCTTGCAGGCAAGAAGGGGTTGGAGAAAAGTATACCAAGTCATGAAAGGCAAGGACCTACATCCAAGATTACTTTATCCAGCAACACTTTAATTTAGAATGGAAGGGTAGATAAAGTGCTTCTCAGATAAGATCAATTTCAAGGAGTTCATCATCACCCAGCCTTTATTATATGAAATGTTAAATGGATTTATATAAGGTATGGAGGGATATCAACATGGAAGTGGGAGGGGGAGAGAGGAGGGAAAATGTACAGAGAATAAGTAGCATAAATGGTAGGTAGAAAACAGACAGGGGGAAGTTAAGAATAGTATAGGAAGTGTAGAAGACAAAGAACTGATGTGTATGACCCATGGACAAAAACTAAAGGGTGGGGGAATGGGGGTGTGTGGGGTGGAGGGGAATAAAGAGGGGAAAATTGGACAACTGTAATAGCATAATCAATAAAATATATTTAGAAAAAGAAAAAAACCCCACACAACCCAACTATACGCTGCCTATAGGAGATAAACTTCAGATTCAAAACACAAGTATGTTGAAAGTAAAAGGATGGCAAAATACGTATCATGCAAACTAGCTAATAAGAGTTGGAGTGGCTACACTATTATCAGACAAAATAGATTTTAAGACAAAAACTGTTACCAGTGACCTCCCCCCCCCCGAAAAGGACAGTTTCTAATGATTAAAGAGTCAATCCATCAAGAAGCTATAACAATCATAAATACATGTGTACCTAACAATACAGTTTCAAAATACATGAAGCAAAAACTGGCAGAACAGAGGGGAAAATAGACACTTAAACAGTAATAGTTGTAGACTTCAATATCCTATGTTCTATAATGGATAGAACAAGTAGACAGAATATCAGTAAGGAACTAGTACACAGTATAACATTATAACAACATTATAAATCAACTGGACCTGACAGACACCTGTAGCGCACTCTACCCAACAAAAGCATGTACATGCAACGTTCTCCAGGATAACCAAATGTCCATAAATTTAAAAACAACTGAAATCATACAAAGTATGTTTTTTGACCACAATGGAATGAAATTATAAATAACAAGTAAATTTTGAAAACTCACAAATATGGGGAAATTAAACAACACACCACTAAATAACAAATGGGTTAAAGAAGAAATACAAGAGAAATTAGAAATACTTTGAGATGAATACAAAAACATGATTTATCAACACACAGAGGATGCAGCAAAGTCAGAGCCTAGAGGGAAATTCATAGCTGTAAACACCTCTGTTAAGAAAGAAGACCGATCTCAAATCAATAACCTAAACTTCCACTTGAAGAAACTAGAAACAGAAGAAACAGCTAAACCCAAAACAAACAGAAGGAAGAAAATAATAAAGATTAGAGCAGAAATTAATGAACTAGAGACTAGAAGATGAATGAAATAGAAAGCAACAGAAAAAAAATTAACAAATCCAAGATTTGGTTCTTTGAAAAGATCAACAAAATTGACAAACCTTAGCTAGACTGGCCAAGAGAAAAAGAGAAGACTCAAATTACTAACTTAGGAGTGAGAGTGGGGAAAGAACTACTGATTTTAAGAGATAAGGATTATAAGGAATGCTATGAACAATTAGATATCAACAAATTAGATAGCTTAGATGAAACTGACAAATTCCTAGAAAGACACAAACTACTGAAATTGACTCAAGAAATACAAAATTTGAATAGACCTGTAACAAGTGTGTTAAGAGGTTTATTAGTAATCACAAAAGTTCCTACAAAGAGAAGCCCAGGCCCTCATGGCCTTCCTGGTGAATTTTATCAAATACTAAAAATAATATTAAAACCAATCTTTTACAAATTCTTCCAAAAAATGGAAAAGGAAGAAACACTTCACAACTCATTCTGAGAAGCCAGTTTTACCTTGATGCACAAACCGGAAAGGGATTATTAGAAAACTACAGACCCCAAATCCTCAGAAAACTACAGATCCCCAAATCCTCAGAAAATGCTAGCAAAGAAAACCCAGAAACAGAAAGGATTACACACTATGACAAAGTAGACTTTACCCCAGGGGTGCAAGGTTGGTTCCACATATGAAAATCAATATGATACATCCCCTATTAATTTTTAAAAATAACCAAAACTACATGATTGTTTCAATAGATGACAGCGGGTGCATTGTCAGAATCTAACACCCTGTCACGATAAAAACGTTCAACAAACTAGGAATAGCAGGGAATTTCCTCAACCCGATGAAGAGGATCTATAAAAAACTCACAGCTAACATCGTACCTAAAAGTGAAAAACTGAAAGCTTTCCTCCTAATGTTGAGAAGAAGACAAAAATGCCCACTCTTGCCAGTTTTATTGAATATTGTACTAGAGGTTCTAGCAAGTGCAATTAAGCAAGGAAAATAAATAAAAGGCATCCAGAGTGGAAAGGAAGACACAAAATCATGTCTGTTTACAGATGACATGATCTTATATATAGAAAATCCTAAGGAATCCACAAAATATTTAGAGCTAATAAATGAGTTCAGAAAAGTTTCAGGGTACAAAATCAATGTGCAAAAAATTGTTTTTATTCTATACACTAGCAATGAATAATCAAAAAATGAAAATTAAAGAAAAATTCATTTATAATAGTACCATGAAGAATAAAATACTCAGGCATAAATTTAACAAAAGAAGTGCAAGATTTGTAATTTGAAAACTAAAAACATCATTGAAAAAAAAGAAAACCTAAATATGTCAAAAAGATAAGCCATTTTCTTGGATCAGAAGACTTAATATTGTTAAGATAGCAATTTTCCCCAAATTGGTTTATAGAATCAATACAATCTCTACCAAAATTAGGGCTACCCTTTTTGTAGAAATTGACAAGTTGATCCTAGAATTCATTTGGAAATGCAAGGGACCCAGAATAGGAAAAAAAATCTTGAAAAATAATAATAAAGTTGGATGGCTCACACTTCCTGATTTTAAAACTTACTGCAAAGCTACAATAATCAAGACTTGTGTACTGGTATAAGGATCTATATGTAGGCCAATGGAAGAAAATTGAGAGTTCAGAAAAAACAACAACCCATACATCTAGTAAAACTACATCTCAACAAGAGTGCTGAGTCATTTAAATGAGGGAAAAAATAGTCCGTTTAACAAGTGGTGCTGAGACTAGTGGATATCTACATGCCAAGGAATGAATTTGGAAACTTCCCTCACACTCATGCAAAAATTAACTCAAAATGAGTCAAAAAGCTAAATGTAAGAGATAACACTTCGAGAACACTAAGTTTTATAACTTGGAAGAAAAAAGAGGAGTAAATCTTTGTGACCTCATTTTAGGCAATGGCTTCCTAGGTATATACACAAGAGAACTGAAAACATGTTCATAAAAAAACTTGCACACAAATATTTATAGCAGTGTTATTCATAATAGCCGAAAAGTGGAAACAACCCAAATCTCCATGAGCTGGTGAATGGATAAATAAAATGTGGCATATCCATGTAATAGAATATGCTACAACGTGGATGAGCCTTGAAAAGATTATGCTAAATGAAAGAATCCAGGCACAGAAGGCCACATATTAGGGTTCGATTGATATGAAATGTCCAGAACAGGCAAATCCATAAAGACAGAAAGTAGACTAGTGGTTACTAAGGGTTCTGGGAAGGACGGGGTGGGGTGAGGACTGAATGCTAATGGGCACAGAGTTCCTTTCTTGGGGTGATAAGAATGTTCTGGGGTTAGTGGTGATGGTTGCACAACTTTGTGATATACGAAAAGCCACTGAATTGCTGCTCACCTTAGAAGGGTGAATTTTATCTCAATAAAATTCTGTAAAAATTGCCCAAAGGGAAATCAATGCAAAAAGGGAGCAACACAGTATATCTTACTAGTACCATTGTGGGAAAGGAAGGCATAGCGGACGCTCATATTACAGCTTGCAGGTACACAGAATAATTTTGCAAGGACACACAAGGAAGTGGTAACATAGATCGGCTCTGGGGAGGGAAACTGGCAGCTGGACGACAGAAATGGGAAAGACTTTCATTGTTATACATTTCTGCTCTTTGGATTTTGTGTCACATAAATGTATTATCGATTTTTAAATATAAAAATTCAACTGATAATAACAGCTAACAATTACTGAGTGCTTACTATGTGCCAGGTACTGCTCTAGCACTTGATATTTATTTACTCTTCACAATGACAATCTTTTGTCCTATTTGTAATCCTCATTTACAGAAAAGGAAAGTGAAGTACAAAGAAGATATATTATATGATGAAAGGAACACGGCTGATACATAGCAGAGTTAGAATTTGAGCCCAGGCTGTCTGGCCCAGAGTCCTTGCTCCTGACCACTACTCATATGGCCTCTCAGAAATTGGAAGCAGTAGAGGAGGAGAAAGGAGGGGTTAAGAGATGGAGGAATGGAAGGGAGACAAGAGGGGAGTGGAGGGAGAGGAAAAAGGGCGACAAGAGGTGGGGTAAAAGGGGGTTGGGGAGAGAGGGGAGGAGGGAATGTGCAAACCAAACAGGATGATTTAAATGGCAAGTACAGGCCTCCCTTTCCCAAATATCTCCCTGAAGGTCCTTAAAATTCTGATCTTGGTTATTTGAACAAAATACTGAAGACTGGGTACAGGATAGCCTATTATAGGCTAGGTCCGACGAAAGCCTGTATAGCCTAGTGGTTAAGAGCATAAACTCTGGAATTAAATTGGAGTTGGAATCCCAGCTCCATTTTGTGGCTGTGTTTCTTAGAACAGAACCTTTCTAAGCTTCAGCTTCTTCATCGGTAATACAAGGATAATAAAAATACTCGCTTCACAGAGTTGACATAAGGATTTAAAGAATGTATTTCAAGCACGGAGTGAAGGTTAAATGATATAGCTATCATAACATTAGTTAACTGACTTTATGAACACTAAATGATTGAGTTATAAAGTGTAAAAATCAGTGGGAAGGTCACACTCTGTATCAAACAGATAAAGGCCAAAGACAGCAGCTCCGAAACGGGGAGAATAAAGAAGAGAGCTGGAGTCATACCCTCTGGCAGTTTCAGTTTTACATGGAAATGTCAAAATCACGTACTGCGAAGGAGAAACCAATTCCCACTATGTACCTCTCAAAAGATTCCTTGACTTTTTAAACAAATTAAAAAAACTTTTTTTTATTGTGGCCTTGGCCGGTTAGCTCAGTTGGTTAGAGTGCTGTCCCAACATGCCAAGTTTGTGGGTTCAATCACTGGTCAGGGCACATACAAGAATTAACCAATGAATGTATAAATAAGTGAAACAACAAAGTGATGTTTCTCTCTCTGTGTCCCTTCCCCCTTCCTCTCTCTCTCAAATCTGTAAATAGAAAGAAAAAATTTATTGGTTTTTCTATTATAGCTGTCCCAATTCTTTTCCCTTTTGTACCCCCCAACCCAGCCCAGCCCTCGCTCCCACAGTCAATACCCTCTCCATTGTCCCTGTCCACGGTCAATACCCTCTCCACTGCCCCTGTCCACGGTCAATACCCTCTCCACTGCCCCTGTCCACGGTCAATACCCTCTCCACTGCCCCTGTCCACAGTCAATACCCTCTCCATCGCCCCTGTCCACAGTCAATACCCTCTCCACTGCCCCTGTCCACAGTCAATACCCTCTCCATTGCCCCTGTCCACGGTCAATACCCTCTCCATTGTCCCTGTCCACGGTCAATACCCTCTCCACTGCCCCTGTCCACAGTCAATACCCTCTCCACTGCCCCTGTCCACGGTCAATACCCTCTCCACTGCCCCTCTCCACGGGCCGTCTACACGTGTTCTTTGACTAAGCAGTCCATTTCCACTCTGTGCCAAGAGGGCAATGCCAACGCACCCGCACGTCAGCCTGCCTTTACCAGATGACAGCCTCTCTGTGTGGGTCTGGTCTCCTGTCTGCTAGTGGGTCCCACTTCACATGAGATGTAGTCAGTTCACCTCGGATTCTCCCAGATCTCTGATCTACCCTCGGTTTTAATTTCTCTGCAGCTGTGCAAGTGACAGCACAGAGTTCAGAAAGATCTAAGTGTCATGCTTCACAAATATAGATTTTTATTTTGACAAAGATACAGACAGCTGTGACTGTAAAAGGCTAGTATATTAAATATGTAAACTACATGGTATCTTAAAAAGGAGAACTTGGGGTATTTCTTTGTGTTATATACAATAAGAGAATCATGATCCCGTCAGATGATTTTTTTTGTTTCAACATTTATATTCTTGAATTTCTTCTTCATCCCTATTCTCCTTGACATTGGCCACTCTGTCAAATCCTGAAAACAGGAACATAAAAGATATCACAAACAATATTCTCAGCAATTACAGATTTAACTCGAAACCTCGTAAAGGGAGATTTGCTGGGCCCTGAGGCAAGAAACTGTATCCTCTCCTCTCTTTTTCTTGCCTACATCTTAATTTACCTTCATAGACATTATGTTGTTATTTTAAGGCTCTTTCTCCCTTAATGATTACCCAGCTACTTAGAGGGAACGATCTAGTTGTTTAAACTTGGACCAAGTGGGAACTTTCCACACTCAAGGATTCTGCATATTGAAATAAGGGTCTGGCAGAGGCTCTTGCATTATTTAGCGATCTGTCTAAGCTGGGTCCAGCACTAGTGAGGGGGGAGTAATTATCTCTGGAGCAAGGACTAACTCCTTATATCCGTGTGTCCCTTCTTACTTTGGAGGTGAAACCTTTGGCTGCTTGTAAGAATCTGAGACTGTTCTTTATGTCCCTCAGACAAGGGTTCCAGGAAGGAATGCTTACTCCGTGTTTCCTTCAAAGGACTTGTTTTCCTCCAGGAATTCTCCGTCTATCCAAATCCTGGCCAAGCAGGTGTCAAAAGGCCTGATGATGTTAGTCAAAGACATGAGTTCTCTCTTTCCATATCTCATTACAGATGCTTTAAGCTCAGAAACCCACTGGTGATAGACAGGGCAGGTCACACATCGAGAGAAAAACTCCTTAAAGTACTGAAAGGCAAGGAAGGTCCATTAGTTCATGGATTAGTGTACTTTCTTCCTTCCCCTTGACTCTATCAGAACTTACAACGGTTCCCACTTATCACACTCACTCAGGGATGGGGGAACAAGGAGGAATTATTGGTGGCAAAGTAGGGCCAGAAAGTTGTTTTGAAATATAGAGGGACTAGAATGTCTTGGACTCAGAAGGCAAGACTGTAGAATGTCTTGGACTCAGAAGGCAAGACTGTATCAAATTACAGACTTGTCAGAGTGGGTCTAAATGTTAACGTTTTAATGGTACTGGGTGGTCGCTGTGCAAAGGCTTCTGCTGCCTTTGGATCCAGTCCTGACTTACTTGCAAGAATATCTTGGAGGGTATATGGGTTCAGTGGAAAGAAGTCCTAGATGGGAAAAAAGGGTTCAAGGGGTAAAAAGAGACAGAGGCTACAAAGAGAAGAGTAAGGGACAGATGCAGATGGCAGAAAGAGTACCACAGGGTCAAACTGCAACTTAAGTGTTAGCTGAAGGACAGAAGAGAAACAGGTACCTTTATGACTTGACCCCGAGTCTCTGGGCAAATGTGCATGAAGACACCCTCTGGCATTTTCTGAAACATTAGCACGTGGCACTCCAGGAATCGGACAAAGCCATGTGAACCAAAGAGTGAGGCATTGGTTCTTTTCACCAACTGGCGAGCCTTGGAGAAGTGGTGCTCAAACAGGGTCCATTGTGAGTCCTGGGCAAACCTGGAAGAAAAAAATCGCAGCTCTCAGCTCTGTCCCCTGCTCACCAACCATGGCTCTTCCATAGACAGATTATTTCTTTAAGGCTCTAAAACCTCCTTGATAGTGAGAATTGTGATGTCGGAAAGTAGCCAAGGCTACTAACTTGCATGCAAGGAGACCAATGATATTCAACCTTGCCATGGGTTATCTAGCACTGAAATGTAACCCTAAACTTAATCTTCAACCTGTAGGCCCAACCCTGTTAATGAAAAAGAAGAACTCTTCTAATAAGATGGGGGTGGGAATGAATGGTATTTAGAAGTGGGTTAGAAATGTGAAATAATGCCTTCATGATGTCCTTAAATTCTACCCTTTCTCATAGACCCCACATTACCACATGGCCAGAGAGGAGTGGATCCCCAGCATGACATTGCTCTGAGAAGTTAGAACACAGCTATGTTCATAGTATTGAATGAAATGCAGACACTCTTCAAAGGGCCGATACAGCAGTCCTGTGGACAGAGAAGGTAACCAGGCTACTAGAAGTCGTCCATGTAGGAACTGGTTTTGAAGGTGTGTGGTACAAGGGAAGAGACAACATCTGGAAGGCAGACCCCCCTGAGTCACAATGTGGTTCCTAGACTTTATAGAGCCAGGGGCTGGGATCAGAGGCCATGCCAGAGGGACAGGCTCATGACTGCCTGTGTTCCAAACCTAGGACCCCATCTAAGGTCTGAATCATGCAGGAGTACAACAGGGTCCTGCACAAGATTTACCTTTTCTGTAGAGCAGCAGATCTAAGCAAGCAGAGTAGAAGCAAGCCAGGCCAAGGATATCATGACCCTGGGAAATGAGTGCCCACTGACTGTCCAGCACATGGGCACATAGATCAAATCTGCCAAGAGACAGAGCCACTGGGTTCAGCTAGGAAGAGGGTACCATGGTGCAGGACAGGAGGGGATCTTACAACTTCAAAGAAGCCTAATATCCGGTACACCTCTTCTCCACAGCTCTATTTATATAGAGAGCATCTGTGCCTGGGATCAGAGCTGTCTCTAAGCAAAGGCAGTGGGAAAATGCCTCTAAGAGAGTTTCCAGCATCTAGAACTACTGCTATTCTCTACCTCCCTAAAGAAAAATGCAAAAAAATAAAAGAGTATGTAGCAGCCCAGAATCTACAGTTTCCACTCCTGATCCCCACACTTAAGGCAACACTTTCTGCAGTGATTAGAGAAGAGACAGCCCTGGCTGTAGAAGTGAACACCATCTCCCTCTCCTCTATAAACTTCTCTGGGAGATCATACCCTCCCTTCTTAGGCAACAAATCGGAATGACAAAAAATGATCTTAATACTTCTTTTTCAGAAATGCAGATCTGAAGAGAACTGAGAGAACCAGATTCTCCAGAGCTGGTTTCTTGAGATGTCTGCATATCTCATGAGCTTGAAAACCTAAGGAGGTAAAAGAGCATTGTGTAAAGTCTAGTTGTGAACTTGGTCTCTAAAGCCCTAGGCCCACCAACCCAAGCCCTATTACCCAGCTTGATGGAGAAGTCGAGATGGCCGAGGCAGAGCTTGGTGAAGGCCAAGGCCTGCATGAGCTGGGCTGTGGCCAACAATCCCTCCCTGGAGAACCAACATAGGCTGCTTTTCTGAATGGCCATTTGCTCACAGTGCAGCCACTTCTCCCTGTCACCCACGTTCTGGGAGAACTGGGAAAGGGCCACGTAGGTGGAGACAACCTGCAGGGCAACAAACACAGGGCAAAATATTCCGACTGCACATTCACACTACATTTCTATCTTGTCTCTCTTCTGCATGAGTGCCCATGCTGGTGCCATGCTGCTCATTCTATCAGGACGCCATTGTCTCTACCACTCAGCCCCACTCCAGCTATGAAAGCATACTTGCACTTCTAATTTGATTATTCTTACTGCCTGCTCTTTAAACAAACCACTTTCTCAACCTGCCTCTCTTCTTTTTCTCTAATCCAAGACTTTCCCTTTCAAAACAGTGGCCAAATCCTGTCTGTGTTTTCTCTAATTAAGATCCCTGATTTTTATTCCTACAGAATTGCTGCTAGATCTCTGTCATAAATATGTGCACTTTTGACATAGTTGATGACTCACTTCTCAGAATCATCTTCACTAGGTTTCCAGGACACCATGATCTCTTGGTTTTTCTCCTGCTTCTCTGGCAACTTCTCAGGTTCTTGTGCTGGTTTTTTCTTATGATCCTGAACCCTTAAGGCTGGAGCTGTTAACTCAGTCCTTGGGCCTTTTCTCATTCTCTTGGTGATCTCACTGTTTCATGGCTTTAAATGCCATTTACACACTAATGATTCCATATTTCCATTTCTAGGCCAGACCTCTCTCATGAACCCCCAGATCTCTCTCATGAACCCCACACTTGTATATTCAACTGCCCACTCAACATCTCCACCTGGATATCTAATGGGCACCTCAAATTAAATCTGTCCTTGTGGCCAATCTTCCCCCAAATCTGTTCCTTCTACAGACTTTCCAATCCCATTTAAGAGCATTTCTAGCTCTTTAGTAGTCCACATTGCAAATCTGGGATTATCCTTTACTTTTTCCTTTCTCTCATATCCTGGAATTAATCCATGAGTGAAACCTGCTGGCTCTCTCTTGACGGAAAACCACTTCTCTCTTCCTCTGCCACCACAATCCAAGCCAACCATCACTTGCCTGTATTATTGTAAGAGCTTCCTAACTGGTCTCCCTGCTTCCTATCTTGCCTCCTTCAGTTTATTCTAAATACAGTCACCAGGATAATCTTTTTTAAAAAAAGATTTATTTTTAGAGAGAGAGGGAAGGGAAGGAGAAGGAGAGGGAGAGAAACATCAATGTATGGTTGCCTCTCGCACACCCCCTACTGGGGACCTGGCCTGCAACCCAGGCATGTGCCCTGACTGGGAATCGAACTTGTGACCCTTTGGCTCACAGGCCGGCACTCAATCCACTGAGCCACACTAGCCAGGGCAAGAATAATCTTATTGAAATATAAGTAGACACTCATTCTCTTCTAAGAACCCACCAAAGTTTTCCTATCTTTAGAGAAAAGGCTGAAACCCCTACAGTGGTCTACAAGGCCTGTACGATCTGCCATCCCCCAGCCCCAGTTCCTCTGACTCATCTCCTGCCTCTCTCCCCTCCCCTTCTTCCCATCTAGTCACACTGGCTTCCTCTCTGTTCCTCAAACACAGAGGGCACGCCTATGTACTTACTGTGCCCTCTGCCTGCACACTCTTCAACTAGATAGCCATGTGGCTTACTTTCTCACCTTCTTCAGATATTCACCCAAATGTCACCTGCTCAGTGAGGCTTTCTCTGACCACCTTGGAACCCATCAGCTCCTAGAACCCCATGTCCCACTGCCTCCACTTAATTTTTCTCCATGGCATTTATTATCACCTAATATACTATATATTTCACTTATTTATTTTCTATTCCCCTGAAACTGAGACCAGTGCCTGGCATATAATAGGTATTTATCAGTTATTATTTGTTGAACAAATGGATGAGAGAGAGAGAGACAGACAGACAGACTAAAATTAGGAAGACATGCTTCTCTTCCTTCTTTTTTTCTAAGTCAGCAATTTGAATCCTTTTTTTAGATCATGAACTTCTTTGAGAATCTGATGAAAGTTATGACTCCTTCCTGACCTCCCACCACTCCCCAGATGCTCTTGTGAACACACACATAAAGTTCTACATTTAATTCAGGGAGTTCGCAAGTAGCCTCATGCCCGGAAACCCCATCTATAACCTGTAAGTTGAGAAACCCCTGCTCAAACCCATGGTGTCTTGTTAAATCTGGGTTATTGTGGAACCATGCGAACCAGGAGGTTGGCAGTGTCTCTCTCCCTAGCATTCAGGTTTCTGAGTGAGGTATGGAGGTAAAGCAAGAACTTTTTTTTTTTTAACCTGGGCTTCATTTGCAAACTCCTCGGCTGAATTCTTCTGCATCAGAGTGGCCAGGCAGGCAAACCTGCGGCTGCTGGCTGTGGCCTCCAGGTTATAGAGCTGCCAGAGCAGGGAGAGGCAGTGCACCTGCTGCTGCAGGACTGCCAGCTTCTTCTTACTGCTGTGAACACAGGGTGGTTAGCATACCTTATTCTTTACCAATGCCCAGCTATCCCTCCCCACAGGAAGTCCAAGTCTACTCATTGGTGGGCCATATACATACTTCCAAACTCAGCAGTGTTTCTGGGATACCACTACTATAAATCCCATTGACCTTTTTAACTCTTCCGTCTAGACCAGGAAAAGTTCAGAGAGGTTTTTTATAAAGGTTCATTCTTTGAATTGTTATTTTGGTTAAATATATTTCCTACAAGTTATCAGAGCTCAATAACTAGGTAGCAATTTAATATTTTTATATCAGAGAAATATTAAATTGCTACCTAGTTACATATCTATGCACGTACACACACCCCTATCTTTATTTGAAAGAGACAGGATAACACCACATTCCAAAAACGGAAGTCCTCATTCTGTTACATGTAATTGGCTGCGGAGGTAAGGCAGACTAGAACTGTCTGTGATATGCTTGAAAAGTGCAGTCTCAGGTCAATGTGGCAAAACTTTAGGCTGGGTCCTACTTTAGTCCTCTGTGGCCCTAGAGGGGACTGAGGGCAAATTGGCCAGTCTTCTCACTTCTCACTAGGGTTGTTTGGACGTTGGTTCAGGGAGCAGGAATGCCAATATTTTTCCAGGAATGTTTGGAAAAGAACACCAAACCAGGTCCCAGGGAAATTCCTTTTTAGCAGTCGAAGGGCTTGCCTAGCCAGTTTTTTGGCCAAGGTGATCTGTCCCATGTTGAAACAGACCTGGACATAAGAAAATAAGAAAGAGTAATTAAATGTGGGTAGAATACTATGGATATAACACACTGACCTTTCCATTTTGGGATGTGTACTTGGGGCCACTGAGGTGCTTGAGTGAGCAGAGCTGGAGCAGAGCCTGGCCACGCTAACAAGCATGGGTAGGGCCATGAGCAAGTAAAGGAGTGAAAAAATAGGATTAAGGAGAAAGCACCTCATTTCTCATCTCCCACACATTTGTCAGTGAGCAGTAGAGAAAGACTGTGATTTAGAAACTGATGCTGTCAGACTGAGGTGGGATTGTCATTTAGGCAGGGATTCAGATGCTTCAGATGCATTTGGGAATATCACCACATCCCATATCTCTTTTCCTAAACGGGCTGCACCACCATAGTCATTGTGGGGTAGGAACTGGGGACCTACCTGAAATTATATACCTTCATGTTCTAAGGCTAAACCCTTCAAAAAAGTGATCAAGTCTATGGTGATTCTAGAATAATTGTGGGAAGACTGCACAACAGCGTCTTATAAAGGAAAGAAATAATTATTTCACTCTGCTCTGAAGACACTTTGGTTAAAACACAAATAATGCAATACCATTAACAACTCTAATATTTTCTTTGGCATTCAAAGGCATTATACACATTAGCTTTATTCTCTAACCAGATTATCTTAAGGTTTACGTGAAAATTAGTTTTTATATTTTCAATGAAAAAAATTTAAAGCTCAGCCCTCCAACAAAACATCTCCTATGGTTTTATGGAGCCGTTATTTATAAGCGGCTAAATAATTATCCCAACACATTAGGTGCTGTTCAGTGTCATAGTAACAAGGCTGTGAGAAGTTGCTGAGCTTTCCTGAGTCATTCATGCCCAATAAATAAGTTTATTCCTATATGTCCTTTGAAAATGGAGTATCTCATAGTGTGCTTTACCCAGAGGTTTTTTTTTTTAAAGATTTTTAAAATTTATTTTTAGAGAGAGGGGAAGGGAGGGAGAAAGAGAGGGAGAGAAACAGCAATGTGTGGTTGCCTCTCACATGGCCCTCACTGGGGACCTGGCCCGCAACGCAGGCATGTGCCCTGACGGGGAATCAAACCTGGACCCTTTGGTTCCGAGCCCGCGCTCAATGTACTGAGCTACACCAGCCAGGGCTCAGAGTTTCTTTTTGTTACACAAATCTCATTCCCGGGTGAAATTTGTTATAGTATAGAATGATATAATTAAAAAAAAAGCAAGATAAAAAAAGAAGGGGGAGCCTATATATATTTATGTATGCTGAGCCCCTCTGGTGAAACACATAAAGACACGTAGCACAGGGGAAGGGACACAGACTGAGTGACAGGGTTGGGGAGACTTTCAACTGTACGGTTTTTTTCTTCTAGCTTTATTTAGTATTTTTGACACATAATATTATGTCAGTTTAGTGTGGGCAATGTGACTTTTAAACTAAGATATAATTGGCATATAGAAATTTTAGTTTTTTTTATAACATAATGATTTGTTGTATGTATATATTGCAAAATAATCACCATAATAAGTTTAGTTAACATCCATCACCTTACATAGTTACAATTTTTTTCTTGTGATGAGAACTTTTAAGATCTACTCTCTTCACAACTTTCAAATATACACTACAGTTTTATTAACTATACTCACTGCACTATACATTACATCCCCATGATTTACTTATCTCATAACTTGAAGTTTATACCTGTTGACCACCCTTACTCATTTTTCCCACTCTACCCCAACACATACACTATATGTGTGTGTGTGTGTGTATGTATGTATATATGTGTATATATATATACGTTTATGTATACTGCAATAAGCACAGGAAATTACTAGGCAATTCACAGAAAAATAAAGGACCAATAAACATGTAAAAATAATGCATCATACTAATAAAAAACAGATACTAAGATATAATATAACCTTTATCTATGTATTAACAATTTTTTAAAAGATTTTATTTTTATTTATTTTTAGAGAGAGGGGAAGGGAAGGAGAAAGAGAGGGAGAGAAACAGCAATGCGTGGTTGCCTCTCACATGGCCCTCATGGGGACCTGGCCCGCAACCCAGGCATGTGCCCTGACTGGGAATCGAACCTGGACCCTTTGGTTCCCAGCCCGTGCTCAATCCACTGGGCTACACCAGCCAGGGCTATGTATTAACAATTTTTAAAAAGATTAATATCTGATGTTGGTAAGGATATAAAGAAATGGAAAACACTTGAATTGATATATTTTTGGTGGATAATTTGGCAGTATATTTACTAAATGTAAAATCATTCATATCCCCTGCCTTATTATTTCCACATCTGGAAATGTCTCTTACAGAAACACTCTCACAAAAGAAGAAAGAGATATTTACAAGAATATTCACTGTAGCAATGTTTATAATAAAAAAATTAGAGACAACCTAAATGCACATGAAGAAGGGAATGGCTGATATATGCATACAA
>PVJI01027354.1:0-17805 GCA_004026765.1 Micronycteris hirsuta
GACTTAACACTCTTAGCGTTGTTGGTATTTTCATTTTAATGGCATGCCACGTTCACATGCTCCTAAGGTACAGAAGGAGGTAGTGATAATATCTAGGGCCTAGGGCTGTTGTGAGGATTAAATGAAGTCAGATGCTTAAAACACTTACAGCAGAGCCTGGCAGAAAAAAATATGGAATGGATGCTAACGATGGTTTTTGCCATTGCTGTTCTTTGTACTTCTCTCGGAAGCAATCTAAGCTACAGTGAAGGTCTCATTTTCTAAAACCATCCTTCACTCTGGCAAGAACTGTTTTTGGTACACGTGTTGTCTCTGTGGATTCAAAACTTACTACATTCTGTGGACAAATGCTAGAAATGTGACCCACACCCTCCCACTTTCCTTCCTGACCTTATTCACCAAAGCACAGGCTTCTCCTGGAGGCCTGGTTATCTGCTCTGCTTTTCCACAGCTCCTTCCTGAGTGTCCAGCTGTCACGGTGACACTGACAAGCCCTGACAGGCTTATAGGCTTCCCCTGGGAGCCTCTGTAGCCAGCTGGGCCCTGCCATTAACAATCACGGTGTGAGCACCCCGAGCTGGCTTTTGCCCACCGGTAACAAGTCAGACAGGCCCGTGCCTTGCAGCCAGACATCCCCTGGAGTTTGCACACTGACATGACAGAACGGAATGCCTCTCTCTTGGCACAGCCTCATCGCGCCAAAGGCCCTAACTAGCAAATTAGGATTTCTCAGGCCTTGAGCCAGTAAAACCTAGTTTTCCCTGCTCACCCAGGGCATTAACCTGCCTGTCACGTTCATATGCATATGATATTTCCACCCAAGTGTCAGGAAGATTCTTCAGGGACCACTGAGTCAGACTAAGGGGAAAGAAGCAGAGTAGTTAATAGTTGAAATGGATTCTCGTTTACCCAGGGAGGTAGTAGCTTTTGCTCTTAAAACCATGGAGCATCCTGTTGACACTGGGAATTGTCGATGCCATCGAGAACTTGATGTATGATGACCCAGGTAACATGAGGTGTCAACTGATGGAAGCCTTAAAAGAAAATCTAATATCTTCACTCAAGGTAGTTGGAAAAACCTTCTTTGACATCTTAATCTATGCCAGGCAATTTCTCTTTTTACCTGTGTGTCACATGGACGAGCGTTAAGGTTCAGCATAGACCCACCTGAGCTTGAATCTCTTTTTTTTTCCCTTTATGTGCCACTTTATTTTTTCCTTTTTGCTCAATCCTTCCACTGTCCCCCTGCCCCACCCCTGTCATCTTGCTCTCCATCTATGAATCTCTTTCCTGCCACTCCTAACACTGTATCCTTGGCTCAGACAGTTTAGCCCTTAAGCCTCTGGGAAATATGGGTTACGCTTATTATCTTCAAAAGCTGTTTTGAGAATGAAAATTGATGGTGGTTGCCAAGACGTTAGAAAATGTTCTGTTATCAAGATTGGCTCAAATATTATCCCCTGAGTGGTCCTGACAGACCACCTCATACTGCCCCTTCTCTGCCATCAAGTACTTTCTGCTTTCTGCCTATGTATTTCCCTGACTCCATCGTTAACAAAAATCATCTTGTTTTGTGTCTGCGTTTTTTTGAGCTTGCTTGCTGTTCTCTCCACTTGGCACCTCTTTTGGCTCCTGGTGTTCAGAGCAGCACCTGGTACTAAGAGGCAATAGATAAAAATTGGGACTGGCTCAATATGACTGTATTAGTTTCTCATGGCTGCTGTAACAAATTACCACAAATATGGTGGCTTACAACACAAATGTATTCCGTTCGAGTTCTTCCAGCCAGAAGACCGGAATCAGTATCACTAAGCCAAAATCAAGGTAGAGGCAGGGCTGCGCTCAATCTGAGCCTGTATCCGATCCATAGGGAAAATTTTGTTCTTTGTCTCTTTCAGCTTCTTGTGGTGGCTGGCCTTCCTTCGCTTGTAGCTACGTCCTCCCAGCCTCTGCCTCCATGCTCACACTGTCTTCTCCTCTTCTATCTGTTCTAATCTCCCCCGCCTCCCTCTTTTATGGATACATGTCGTGGCATTTAAGGGCCCATGGATGCTCTAGAATAACCTGCCCGTCTCAAGACCCTCACCATCCTTTCTGCAAGGCCCTTTGTAGCCATATAAGGAAACATGTACAGGTGGCAAGGATTAGGATGTGGATATCCTTCAGGGAAGGGGTATGTTCCATTGACCACAGTGACTATTTTTTATCCGTGTTTAGCAACTCTTTCTTTTATCCTGCAGACCCTATCTTCTGACTTTCTCGATGTCTGTTCATCAGTATTGACCACTTTCTTCTTCCCAACCCTCCTTTTTTTTCCTTTGTACCTCCTTTCCTCTGTCTTTGCTTTCTTCCTTTCTTCTTTACTACTCTTCTCCTAGGAACTGCTGAAATTTAAGTGATCATCTAATTTTCTATTTGCTCTCAGTATATTCCCACATGCTGTGTAAAATACAATAATATACAGTATGTCCAAGACAAAGGCCTCATTACATTTTCCAGGGAGTTGTGTGGATTATCTCTTATTTCTCTTGACTTTAGGGCTATGATTCAGCCTTTACTGGGCCTCCTCTTAATAATGCTCAGTGAATCCATAAGTACTTAACAAGGACAACTGTGTGATGGTGAAGAGTGCCAAAATAATTATAACACTAATCTGACAAACCAATTGCTAGGTAATTATTCAGCCACCACCTGATAATTAACCTGTATTGCCTGTATGATCAACCAACTAACATTTCAATTAGAACCTCATATAGGATACTTAATGTCCTTGAAAGCTGGAGCAAAATGCAAAAACTCACCTATCCCAAAGAGTCTTTACTACTATTTAACTTATTCATGATATTTGATTTGATGCATAGGACTTCAGGTCATTTGGATGAGAGGTATCTCAGTTGATTTCAATTAATTTAGCACTTTTTAAACCTTGAGTGAGTAAACACAACACAACAGTAGGATGCAATCAGCATTATAATACAGCAAACTCTATGTTTTCCATTTAGAGTGTGAAGCATTTTCTTCTTCTGGAATGATGGCAAGGAACTCCTACATAGTGATACAATTTGTCCCGATGTAAATGTTTTCCATACTTTATGTGTTCTCTGGCCAGGATTTCTGGGAAGGTGCAATCATTTGATGACAGCTAATTAAGTCTGTAAAAGTTTCTGAAAGGCAGCTTAATGTCACTCAACAAGACTAAGCTGAATTGGATTTGTCTGTCTAAACACAGGGCTTAAAATGAAAGTGCTAATCAAGCATCTTTTAGGCGAGCACCTCTTTCTCCTGTTTATTTTTGTCTGCGGGGAGCTAAAACTGAGAAAAGCAAAACTGAAGAACTGTTTGTTCCCTGATGAAATGTCGGGGGACCTGAAGCTGCTCTCTTATTAATCCAGTGGACTTCTTTCCACTATAATGGAGTTACTTGGGACAATAGACAGTGAGAATGGGCAGCACAAAAAACAAACCTTAGTCCAAGGCAGTTTTATTGAACATAGAAGAAATGGAGGCTTTAGTTTGCTGGAACAGAATCTGAGAAAGACGGGGAGACCTTTTAGCCAGTTTTGGACAAGGGCCTTTGATCAAAGGGATGAAAGTGCTTGGTCAAGGTCACAGATAGTTTTAAGGAAAATGTGAACTAAAGGTTATTATCCAGGTATATCTAGCTTGGAAAGCAGAAAATAATAGTATACCACATGGTAAGCAAAACAGTAAGTGACATCAAAAACAAACTACAGAAGACTATCATTAAACACATCTGGATTCCAGATACAGAATTTCAGACCAAGAAAGGTGATTTTGTGCATTTTGCACATCTTCTCTGAGCCCCAATTTCCCTGGCACAGATCTGGACTATCAGATTCAAATTCTAGCCCTGCCTCATACCAACTGAACAAATAGTTCAACCTTGGAATTTCCACATTTATAAAATGTAGATAAAATAGTACCTACCTCACCAGTTACTATGAGGAGTAAATAAATTAATGTGTGAAATGTTAATACATATGACCCAGTTAGAAAAGAGTTTCAATAAAAGTACTCAGTAAATGTTAGCCGTCTTTGTCCTTGTTATAATTTCCTCACCTGTCAAAGAGGGAAAAATTTCTACCTCCCTAAACTGTGACATGTCTGAAATATTGATCCAACTGTCTATCATAGAGTCAGAGCTTAATTCAGGACATGTTCTTTATGTACTGACACCTGGGTACATTTGTTCCTCTTTATCTATGCATCTTTCTCCTAATTTGGTGCCATCAAGAAGTCACTTCCCAGAGAGACTATGAATAATTCTACAGGTAGAAATATATGTATAGCTGTACTGTTTTGTTGTTGTTTTTAGTTCTCTTCTGCTTTTCTGGAAGGGTTTTTCCTTATAAGCTTCCCACAAAAGTCAACTGAAACAGTGATCTGGCATCACCTTAAAATACCTAAAGCCCTAAGACTGTATTATAACATAGGTAGACATATTAGTTATATGTTTATATTTTAAGTTAAGGTTGAAGAGAGAGAAGATTTCACCAGTTGCTATAACTCAAAATCTACACTGAAACTCCCATTTGTATCCCCCGAAGAGTTGTTGATTGGCTGGAAAAGCAGATTGGGCGAGCAAAGTAAGACAGAGGTAGACAAGAGGTGATTTATCCTTCTCTGTTTGCTATAGTCCAAAAAGTGTCATGACTTCTCCCACCCTCAGGATTGGTTCCAAAAGAGGCTCCAGGCAGCTGTGGAAGTCCAGAAGAGACTCTAACTAAGCTCCCCTGGAAGAGTCAGAAAAGAAATGTTTGAACTAGTCTTGAATGACTCCAAGTTCAGAAGAGAGAGGATATAAACAATTAGCAGTGAGAACAACATATTCAAAGCATGGAGGGTACAATGATGTCTTCCTTTATTCCATCTTGACCTTGGAGAACTTATTGTTGTTATATTTCTAAATGAAGCGGGAGGGAAGGACACATGCAGATGGTCCAGAAAGGACACAGACAGACATTCCTGAAAGGCAGTCCCAGTGGATTATACAGATGTCATTGAGTTAGATGGATCCCTTGAGAAACAATGTCTACACAGCTCACTCCCAGGCGCTTATATTCTAACCTTGCATACAGACAAAAAAGTAAAAACAGTTATGGGTGATAGGTGTTAAGAAGAAAAAATACAGCATAACAAGAACCTAACCTAGCCTACAAGTGAGGCAAAACCTATCTGAAATAATTCACTGAAATTGAAAGGTGTGAACAGAGAGAAAAGTTAAAGAAAATTTTGTCTTCCTATTAATTTGCTTGGATGATATTTCTGTGTACATGGTCATAACTTAGGCATTGTATGTGTGCATCTGAATGTTTCACAGGTGTATGTACAACTACTTTTTTAATTTGATAAATTTCACTTTATAAATCTAGTTTTGGTAGGAAAACCTCTCAAAATTTGGCATCCATGGAGAGCTATAAAACTGAAGGTGGACTTTACTGACATGTTGATTATACATTTCTGGAAGAAGAGGTCTCTGAAGTTTCATTCAACACTAAAATATTATAATTCCTTATTTCATATAAAATGATAATCATTATATGAGTTTATATATCATTTTATAAAAAATGTGTGTATTCCTTCACTCAATTATTTCTTGAAATCCTCACACCATTAATACACATACAGATTTCTGTTAAGTTTTGGGGAACGGCCAATAGCTGTTCACTTAAACAAATGGACACAATATAGCAGAATTATTCGGCATATAAATGACTCTAGAGTTGGACTGCATGGGGCAAATCCAGGCTCAGACACATTGTCATAAAAGTCGTACACCTCAGTTTCCTCATCTGTATAAAGGAAACAAACACATAGTGAACTGTAAGAGAATCCAGGTAGGGCTGTTAATCTATTACTTAGCATATCATTAGCGATGTGCTAGGTAATATGTTCAATCCCGATACCAACTCTGAGCCAAGCATCTCTCTTTCCTCTACAGTTGAGGAAGTTCAAGGTCATAAGCTGTTCAACATTGGAAACTTGTCCAAGGTCACAGGGTGCAAGAAAAGGGATGCAAAATGAGGTCCTTTGAGTCCATGGGCACGGCTCCTTCTTTAGAAGAACAGCTTTGCCCATCATAGACTCACGATGGTCTCTGATAAGAACAGGCCTGCACGTGGCAAGTCCCTAGCATGGTTCTCACTCTTGCTCTTTATACTCTGTGGCACTTTGCTGAATCAGATGGAAAAGAAAACCTGTTTTCTTGTCCCGAAACTTTAAAATCCCCATAGTTCTCAGCCACCACATCATGCTACAATTGTATGCCTTGATCTACTTATAAAGTGTGTCCCAATAATTTGTTACTGATAATAGAGTAGTAAAGTTTGTGGATATCCTGCATTATTTTAAAGGAAGCAGATTCAACGTTATTCCACATAATAACCTTTCTCTCACTCATTTGCATTCAGATATACTTTCTTGAGTGGTTGCAAAAGGGTGGTGTTTGAGCTAATTCGGGAAATTGCAAATGAGTGCCACATACACAGATGACAACTGTCAGGTGTGTCTGACAGAAGGGGAAAGCACAGAGGCTTGAAGGTGGTGGAAAGGGAGCTCACCTATTAGTGGCTCAGGCTACCACCCAAGGAGCGCTTTTCTGTACTTTTCTTTGCTCTTAGGGATTAGTGCCTCCCCCTTCTCTTGCCCCCCACTCTTCATGTTTCTGGGTTAATGGGAACCCTCAGAAAAGCCATGGCCCGGGGCTGCTTACTCTGATCAGGCTGTTGCCGCAGTCTCCCAGAATGATGTCCTTGTCAAAGCTCAGTAAGAGGTGCACTCCCTGAGGACTCCTACATCTGCCTCCCCTTGACACCCTGCAACCTGACCTGCAATGGCAGAAGCCTCTGGAAAAACAGGGGGGGTGAGGGGAGGAAAACAGAGCGTTATGCAATGTGTACTAGCTCAGCTCCTTGAAATCCTGCTCACAGGCTTCCAGAAGGAGATTGAAGTGACAAGGAGGAGGCTGCTCTGACAGGTATCCAGGAGGTGCTTTGATGGTGACTGACAACTTGTTATGCAGAGGCTTAATTGAACCCGATGGCCTCATAAATGAAAGCCAAGTGCTCCAAGCCAAAGGGAGAGGAAGTGGCTGTTGGGCTTACTTTCTTCATTTCCCCAACAGTGGCCGACAAATTGCCATTTTAAAGGGGCACCTCCTGCCAACGACTTTCCTGGGTTTTGCTGTTCCCATAATTAATTTGTGAACTTAGAGCCTCTGGCATTTACTTTCCAACATTCTCTGCAAGAAGCAAGCTATGTTAAATAAGACAGTAAGGCTAAGGGCATTGACTGTAGCTGCTTTAAGGGGCTGTGTACAAAGAATAACGCAGATCAACAAGGCACCCCAGCCTCCTGAACCACAGCCTTCCTTCGGAGGCAGCTCTCAGGAATTAGGGGCTGCAGGGAGATCTGGGAGTAATCCTTTCTTCTCTGACAGTAGCTACCCAGGATTTATTAAACAACTGCTAGAACTGTGTGCGGTAAATGATCTTTGCTCCCCATCACAAAACTGGAACCTGATCATTCTTATCCCCATTTTAGAGGTGAGGAAACTCAGCCATAGCTTAGGCACCTAAGGATATTAAACAGTGGGAGGGGGACTTGAATCCACACCTGTTTGAGTTCCAAAGCTGTGCTATCTGTGCCACAGAAGCCTGACAACATTTCTAAAGTATCTGCTCTGGGCTGAGGATTCCGAGAAAAGCTGTTAATGGGGACTCAGAGACACCAGCAATCACCTCAATATCAATAACTGTAATGACGTTGGTGAGGAGGAAGATGAGCTAAACAATAACAGTGAAGTAGTGTGTTTTGAGATAGCAGCTCATGTTTGTGTGCTTTACTCTTCCTGAATTTCTCTTTCCTTTACCCCTGTTCTAGCAGAGAGTATCTCCTGCACTTTTTCCTCAATCAAGGGAAGCTGCTTTGCTGAAAGCAGACATCTTTGTAGTTAGGAGTTTAAGAGCCAACTACCAAAGAGGGGAGAGGAATTAAGATACAGAGAAAATGTCTTAGTGTAGATGAAAAAGAGGCCACATACTAAATCTGCCAAGCTTAGAGGAAGCCAGCACGGCAGGCCCTACAAACTCAGAGACAGAAAGCAACCACACTGGATGGTCTGAATGTGCAAATTCCTAACTAGAAGCCAATCGTGGTGCGTAGCCACATCCTAGGCCTGTAGCTTCCTTGACAAAGGTCAATCTTTACTTTAACTGAGCCTGTCTGTTGTCTTTTTGCACCTGGGATAACAGACCTTTTTAATGCCACAGTAATTCCCTTTTCTTGACCCACTCAGGGCACACCCACCACACCAGAGCATGAGACTAAAGAACCCCCCGTTGTACTTTTTTCCTGAATACCGTCACTATGTGCTATAAATGTTAATTATTAACCTCCTTGTACCCACCGATGTAAAACGTATGTGTCTCTACATTTTACTCTTTATCCAATCCCAGAGGTTTCCCCATTTTGCTTTTTCCTTCCCCACTTACTCTACCACCAATGGATTTCATGTGACCCTCCTCAGGCCTCCTCCTTTGATTCTAGTGTATAAAACAAACAGCAAAAGTGCCATTGAAAGGAGTATTTTTTTCAATCCATTGAGATTTTGCTTCCTGGCAGTTGTGCTTCATTTGGCTCAAACAAAGTCATAAAAATTCTCTACAGGTTTGGACATTTGTTGCATCAGCAATAGAAATGAGGGATGAGAGAAACCACTCCAATGAAATAAGGAAATGAGAGAGGAGAGAATGCAGAGGGTCATGCTTCAGGACGCTGTGAGGGTGGGGGTGGGGCGGTAAGGTGGCGTGGTGATGAGGGGACAGTGAGACTCCAGAGAAGAAATGACCACCTGGGGCACCTAGGCAGTAGTGAATGAGGCAGCCTGAAATCATGTTGAAAGCTGTATCTTCCTAAGTAAAGTCCCATAAATATAAAGATATCTTCACTGAGCAGTAATTGAGAGCATTAATTTCATTTAGTAGGTGGACTTTCAGAATAGGAAGAATTTGGAGAGAAGTCATAGTGCACACATTTTGGGGAAAAAAGTTTAAGATATTCTGTAGGCTCCAATTTCTTCATTAAAAAATGAAAAAAAAAAGTCTGCTGTATGGATCAGCACTTCATTGATTTCACAAATATTTATTAAGCATCGATATTTGTTGATTCACTAATTACTGTGATGTATTGAAGGTATAATGGTAGAAATAAAACAGAAAGAAAAATTGCTCATCTCATGGAGTGTATTGACTAGTGAGCCAGACAATATTCATAAGACTAAATATTCACTATAATTAAATAAATGTATAATTAAAAACTTGATGTGTTATAAAATATTAAAAGAACTAGTGCATGCAATATATTTAGCCTAGTGCTAAATTATTAATATTTTTTACATATTAATGCTCGGCAAATGGTGATGATAGATAGGACAGTGTGCAGTTATGATTCTCAGGATGAAATTCTCTCACAAGTCCAAGTTCGCCTCAGGCTTAGGATTTCTCCACCTCTCTCTCTCTCTCTCACTCTCATGTACACTTTAAATTTGCTTCAGGTGAGCATAACCACAGAACTGGCAGTAAGTTAATTAATCATGAACTAGTTATCTGTGTTTGTCTCTCTAGCTGCCTCACTGAGAGCACCTGTACCAAACGAGACGCTGGTCTTCGGGGAAGAAGGCATCTGTGTAAAAGCATCCTTCTACTTTTTCATTCTGAGCAGAGGAAGCAATAAGGAAGAAAGTGGCTGTAGGAGCGGTGTATTTTCTACCAGGTCTCTAAAATTTTGTACCATTTGTGTTTAATGGAACCCATTGAGCTGATAGGTTCCCAGTGACTAGTCTTATGGAATATAGATTGTACCTGAGGTCCCCATCCTTTTTGGCACCAGGGACCAGTTTTATGGAAGACAATTTTTCCACAAACCAGGTGGGGAAGGGAGGTGTTTTCAGGATGATTCAAGTGCATTACATTTATTGTGTACTTTATTTCTTTTATTATGACATTGTGATATATAATGAAATAATTATGCAACTCACCATAATGCAGAACTAGTGGGAGCCCTGAGCTTGTTTACCTGCAACTAGATGGTCCCATCTGGGGGACATGGCAGACAGTGACACCCGAAGCGTGTCGTTTATGTCCAGTCTACTCCATAATCTCGTTTTGGTTGCTGTAACTGCCGAAAACCTTGCTTCACAAAGATAGGGTGTTGGAAATGCAAGAAGACTTTTCAGTGCTTTTGTAGCACGCTCAGGATTTTCCACCTTGCCTTTAATCCAGAATGTATGGAGATTTGAAGTTGTCTCAAATGTACTTTTGAGGTTACTGTCTTTTGCGATCTCAAGTAGTTGATTGCCTTCTAGCACAGACAAAGTCGATTCACCTGTCTTACTCACAAATGGGCCACAGATCCATTCCTTCCTTGTTTGGGGGTCTTTTGTGGTTGGGAAGTAATGCCGAGACTCTTCTGAAAACTGAGACAGGTGGTCATGCACCAGGTGTGAGAAAGAAGGCCCTGACCGAGTCTCTTTCAAAATCTCTGCTAATGTCTGAAACACGTCAAAAATCCCAATGCTCACTCATTGCCGCCATAATGCCAGTTTGGCTTTGAATGCAGCCACTTTATCTGCTGAATTGAACACAGTTGTCATTTTCCCCTGAAGTGACAGATTGAGTTCATTGAGCAGGTTGAATATCTCACACAAGTAAGCAAATTCTGTGACCCATTCTGTGTCACTGAAATGTGCTGCCAGTGGTGACGGTTTTTCTAAAAAATCTCTAGAGCAGTTCTCGTAAGTCAAAAACTCATGCCAGGGATCTACCTTTAGAAAGCCATCTCACTTCTGTGCATGAGAGAAGATGTGTCTGCTCTGCACCCATCTCTTCACAGAGCTGCGTGAACAGATGTAAGTTAAGGTCATGTACTTGAATGTGGTTGATATTTTAATCACATTCTGCAAAACGTTAAGTTCAGGTGACATTTTTTGGCTAGCCATTGTTTCACTACGGATGACACAGTGCGTAGACTCACATTCAGAAGCGACCTCTTTGACCCGAGCCCTGAAACCAGAAAGCCATCCAGTCATGGCAGCTGCTCCGTCCATGCATATATGACAAAAAGTGACCAGTTCAGTTTTCCTGGTATGTAGTCATTCAAAGACGTGAATCGTTCCGCAGCTGTGGTGTTGTTTAGCAGCAGAAGTGCACATAACATATCGCCGTGCACATTCTCCTGTTACATCACACAAAAGCAAGTGTTGTTGCCTGGTTGTCAGCATCGGCAGACTCGTCAACCTGGATTGAGTACCATGGTGACTCATTCATCCTCTCTAACAATTGGGCCTCAATATCCTCTGCTATTTCATCAACTCATCTAGTTATGGTGCCAGCCAAAAGAGGAATATGTGCTACCTTTTGAACTGCAGCCTCTCCAAAAATTTCAGAACAAATATCCTTAGCAGCGGGTAGGATCGGCTCTTCACCAATAGTAAAGGGCTTCTTAGCTTTAGCAAGAGCAGTTAGACTACAAGAATGATGCTCTCTGTGCAGACACATTAGACAAAGTGGTGGCCTTCAATAATTGCTTCTGTTCTTTATGTTCACAGTTTTTCTTTTGAAGAACGCCAGAGACCTGTCTTTTAATGAAGGGTGCTTTGTCTCCATGTGGGGAAGCAGTTTTGAAGGCTTCATGTCTTCCTTGGATCGCCAGTTGCCATGTATTATACAAAGTGGGCGTGGAGAATGTGAATCACCAGTTGCAATGAACATGTAAGTAGGACTCTTGGTATTTGCTTTTAAATGCAGCTTTCTTTTTGTTGGCAGTCATAGAGTGTTCTGCTGTCTCATCACTGGGTCTTTCCCCCTTTTCAAAGAAGCTCACCAATAACGTTTGTTTCTTACTCATTTTGGCTAGGATTAGCATGCAGGCTTACCAAAACTGTGACTGAGGGAAGCGTACAGTGTAGGAAAGAGGTACATATGGAAGTAGTAAATAAAATAACGGGTGGGCCCCATGTGGACAAAAATAATTGTTGGATTCTGACCTAAAGCCTGCCACCAGATGCAGCTGTACAATTGAAGTACATCAACTCACTTGCCCCTATAAAGCCTGCCACTAAATAAAGCTTAATTGTCACTTGCCATTCACTGATAGGGTTTTGATATGAGTCTGCAAGCAATTGATTTATTATGGTCTCTGTGCAATCAATCCTCTCTGCTAATGATATCCCTATCTGCAGCCGCTCCCCAGCACTAGCATCACTGCCTCAGCTCCACCTCACATCAGTAGGCATTACATTCTCATAAGGAGTACGGAACCTAGAACCCTGGCATGTGCAGTTGACAGTAGGGTTCACACTCCTGTGAGAATCTAACGCCCCCGCTAATCTGATAGGAGGCAGAGCTCAGCAGTAGTAACACAAAAGATGGAGAGAGGCTGTAAATACAGATGGAGCTTCGCTCACTCATCCACTGTTCACCTCCTGCTGTGTGGCCCAGTTCCTAACAGGCCACAAACCGGTAGCGGTCCATGGCCCAGTGGTTGGAGACCCCTGGATTATTCCGAACTCTCTTGGGTCTGGTAAACTGATGTACTATGGTACAGGGGCATTGAAAAGTAGCAGTGGAATGCCTAGATTTGAAGGTTCTGTTTCTGTTCCCACTTTTTATACATAGGTCTCTACCTCTGTTAAACTCACTATTAGCTCGGTTTTAATTTCTTCATCTATGAAATAATGAGGTTTAGGGCTAGATTAGAAAAAAAAAAGTCCCGTTCATCTCAAACCACTGTGACTCAGTTCAAGAACCTCTAAAATGGCCACATATACCAGAAATACACATTGAAGATAGGAAGAAGCCTGAAGGTCCACAAGCTTTATCTTCCCAATGTGTCATTGCCATAAAACCTTGTTTTACACTATGACATTGATATTGAAATTTCCCAAGGGGAAAAACTTTGAGTTTAACATGCTATATTAAATCGAAGATGACAAATACATACGTATAGAAAGTATAGTTCTGTGGCAGCAGATCTTCTAAAATCAATGAGGTAAAACTGCTTTAGTGAGTTATTCCAATAATACCTGTTTGCTTTTAAAGGGGCTTTTGTCTAATGATAGAATTGCATAGCTGTGAAGAATAATACATTCTATTAGATTTAAACCATTATTTTACAAAGGAGTGCGTTCTTATCTCCTTTTATCCTGTGCCAGCTTGGATTTGGTTTAACCTAAGATAGTCTCACTGTATTGCCGTCACTATTATTATAGGGTGAAGGAAACATGCATTTATTGATCACATACTATGTTGAATACTGTGACAGAAAATTGCATGTCATTACATTTCTACCTCACAATTTCAAGGGAGAGTAGGTATTAAGATCACCTTTTACAGATGAGAGAACTGAGGTTCAGAGTTCATGTAAGTTGAACAAGTGTGCCTAACGTATTAGTGGCAGAACCGGGGTTTGAAACAACCCTTATTTATGTTATTTGTTTTTTTGACATACATGTAATATGTATACTATACACATTATATATGTAATATATATGTATGCAACACTTGCTATATACATATTGTATATTAAATATATGTATATTTTATATATATATGTGATTATATTCTCTCTGGAAAGAAAAGCTTTTAGCTTCAACCAATTTTCAAAGGGGTATGTGACTCCTAAAACATTTAAGAGCCCTGAATGCTCATTCATATTATTATGAATGATTATGAAGTAATTTTGCAGAAATTGTGAAAATAATTTTGGGGAAATTTACTACATGTATCAGGTCAGGCTAGCTGGTGGGCCCTATACCCCAGTAACTTAACATAACAGAGGTTGATTTCACACTCAGGTTCCATGGCCATGTGAAGAAGGCGGTAGCTTCAGCAGCATAGCTGCTCTCTGAGACAGAATCAGAGAGTCTCTGCTACCTGGAATAAAACAGGTCATGAAGACAGAGAGAATGGAGAATCACTGACTAGCTCTTACATGGACCTATAATCTTTGTTCATATTTAGTTAGCCAGTAAGCAAGGTGGCCACACCTAACTGTGGTGGCGTGTAATTTTCCTGGATGCTCAAGGTCCAGCAGTGGCCATGCACAGCCACTGGATTCCCTACACTAAAATTTAAAAAAGTAGAAAGAAGGAAAGGAAGAAGTGTAAAGGAGATTGAAGATAGAAGAGAGGAATATGCATAACAATATTCTCTACAGTTATTAACATTGACAAGAATATCTGACTCAGACTTTGCTTGTAACCAAAGCAAAGGGAATAGACAATCATTTTGAAAATCACATTGTCTTCAGGGATCAGCAGACGTTCTTTGTAAAAGGCCAGAGGATAGATCTTCTCAGCTTCATGGGCCATTCTCTCTGTAACTACTCGCTCTGCCGTTGCAGGGTGAAAGCAGCCGTAGACAGGAGACAAGCAAATGGGCATGACTGTGTTCCCAAGGGCTGTGATTTGTGACTTTTTACCTGTATGATTAACATGCATTGGTTGCTTAGCAACAGAAAAGCCTTTTCTAGGTTAAAGTCAAGACAAATTTCTCCATTGGCTACTCAAAATGGAACTTTAGTCATGAACTGGACATCTTCCACAAAATTCCTCTAACCAACATATTATTGCATCCTAAAAAAACATATGTGGTTGTTTCTAAATGAAAGCTAAGGCGTATCATAATTTAAGATAGCATAATGCTATCTTAAATTCAGATCTGCCTAGTAGCCTGGTTTCGTCTAGGAAAAATACCTGGAATAAATAAAATATGAATAGAATATTCTTAAGGTACATTAATACATTAATATTATTTCTCATAATTTAGCTCTTGATTAAAATACAAAAGTGGACAGCTGGTATCTGACAAGAATGTGGAGTATAGATATTCTGGGTGTAATAGTATCACAAATTAAAAAAATAATAATTAAAACCCCTTGAGAAGAGTGAGCTGACCTACCTTGAAGAAAATTAAAGAAACTAACAAAGATCGTCTCCTGAGCTTAAGGTAATAAAAGTGACAAATATTTAATTACAAGTTTGAGACTAGAATTTAGGTCTTCTTCTTCTTCCAGGTTAGGCCTCTTTCTACTCAGCACTTGAGCCTCTCTGTAATTATGCAGGCAAGAGAGGAAAACAGTCTTGTTTCCAAGCTGGACCCCTGCATTGCTTTTTATCTTAGCTCCCCACTTACCGACCTTGTGACCTTGGGCAAGAGATTATACTTGTATAAATCCCAGATCCCCCATCTGAACTATTAGCATAATAATACAACCTAAACACTACATTGAGTTGTGATTGAGTCACGTTTGAGTCACATTTACAATATGATATAAGGCATGTAAAATGCTTAGCACAATTTCTGCTATTTAGTAGCTGCTCAATACGCTATAGCTCTTATTTTTACTATAATTATTAGTCTCATATCACCCCTATATAATACCATGTATTTGGATATGTGTATTTGTAAAATCTTGGCACCTCACTTATGAAAGGTGATTGTCTTTCACATAAGCACAGAATCTTTACTGCTTGCATTTTGAATTAACACACTTCACTGAGAGAATAAATATTTCGCTTTCAAGATATTTTATCTCTGGACAGGGACAGAAGAACAACTCAGAGCATTTGCTGCAGCCCTTTCTATGGATACATGAGCAACATGCACATGAATGTTAACTTTTGAGTTTCTCTAGTTATCTCTATGGCCAGGTTTTCTCTCTCTCTCAGGAAACACATTTGCACCCACATGCTCACGAGCACACACACATAGAACACTGAGGTCAGAGAAGAGATTTAGAACCCCTAAGTCCACTCAGCTGTACAGTGGGACCGCCTGCTTTGGTTTTAACATCTACAGAGCAGTTAATGGACATTGTCAATTCTGGCAGCGACCCAGGAGGTTAGAAGAACTTTCCATTTATTATGTCTTTTTCTTGGCTTATTTTGTGTGTGTATATAAATGTTAAATGAAGCCTGTTCTAGAAAGAAAAAAAAGTGCTCCTGTGTTCCCTGATGGTCACATTTTTTCTGCCCTAACCATGGTTTTGCTTCTCCAGTGCAAAATATAATTGGACACACAAAACAAATTTTAACAGGTGTCTTTGTCAAATATCATTAGGTATGAACAAAACTAAGAGTCTTTTCTTCCCTCCCTTTCTTCCTTCCTTCCTTCCTTCTAGGAAAATAAGACAGACAATTTAGACTGGCCTTCCCCAGCATCTTTAAGCTCTCCATAATATCGATTCTATCTGCTTTCAAAAACTACTATCCATTTCTCCTTGTGAAGTCACCCCCTTGCCGCATGAACTATTTCTTGTTTCTTTGATTTGTTTCTAATGTGCCCTCTTCACGTATTGCTCCTTTCTCAACCCTATCACCACCTGAATAGACCCTCTGCATTTTAGCAAATTTATTAAAACTGCACAAATAGTCACCAAGCAACTGTAAATCTGGATATATAGAGGTAAGTGAGGTATTTTCTCTTCTCCAGAATATATCCTGTCACTCAGTGCTTAATAGTGGGGACACAGTCTGAGAAATGCATCCATAAGTGATTTCCCTTATGCGAACTTTACAGAGTGCACTTCGGCACATCTGCGTGGTCCAACCCACTACACACCCAGGCTACGTGATGTCGCCTATTGCTAGTAGGCTACAAGCCTGTGTAGTGTGCTACTGTGCAGAATAACACGCGATTAAACTAGCACAAGACGAAAATGATACAATGAAGAGGCTGCTGTTGGTGTAACATGGCGTACTGTCTTACAGCAGTTTTTTATAAGTAGAAAGAGCACAAGATAGCACATGCAGAAACCAGTACCAGTCATCTGTTATCATCATCAAATATTATGTACTGTGCATGATTGTGCATGTGCTACACTTGCATACAACTGGCTGTGTAACAGGTTTGTTCACACCAGCAGCACCACAGACGTGTGAGTAATGCATTGAGCTCTGATGCTATGACAGCTACGAAGTCACTAGGCAATACTAATTTTTCAGCTGCGTTATAATTTTATGGGATCAGTGTCATCTGTTCGGTCTGCTGTTGACTGAAACATTTTTATGAGGCACATGACTGTAGTTGAGAAAAAGAACTGTATCTTTTTACTGAAAACTCCACGCTTGTTAATATCAAGTACTTAATGATTGATGGAGGATTTAAAGTAACTGCCCCAAAGAGTTCAACAGTTACATTCAGAAAGCAGGACCTCTGATTTGTGTCTAAGCTTAGGGAACCCTGTTCTGGCTCTTTCTTTAGGGAGTGAGGGAGGGATCAATTGAGCCAATGGGAAATACCCACCTAAGTCACACTCCAAACGGCCTTAAACCCGCCGCCTCAGTGGCCCCTTTCCTAAATCTCTCCTCCTCGGGGTGAGCTTCCCTGCCAGTATGTATACCCTGGACTCAAGGGGGCCACGAGGCTGTTGCTTGCAGGAGGTAGGGATGGAGCTGGGATGTGCAGGCTGCGATATGTACATGCTCATACGCAAGGCTGCTTAAGCTGCAAGTTAGAACTGGGGGTAAAGAGAAAAGGAACTTAAAGCTCTCGGAGTTAGTCATTATAAATTCTCACTGTCCCTGTTGTGGCAAAAGTGTATTTGTCAAGGCAGATACAATATAGGTTGATTTAGACCTGTATGGCTCTCCTTTTGAACTCTGCACCAGGCCTCTGTGGGTGGCCTGGGCAAGGGTCCAATGCCCTCTTTCCAAAGGGGCTTTCTTGATCCTTTCAGCCACCTCTGAATTCCCATTTTACCAGGATAGGCTGTGGCTGCGCCCTA
>PVJI01027355.1:0-17799 GCA_004026765.1 Micronycteris hirsuta
GTGCAGGAGCAGAAGGACTTATGTGTATGACCTATGGATAAAACTAAAGGGTGGGGAAAGGGGGGGTAAGGGGATGGGGGACAAGAAGGGGGGGAAAGTGGGACAACTATAACAGCATAATCCATAAAATATAGTTAAAAAAAAGGCAGTGTGCACCATCCATGTGAAGGAACCACCATTCAAGGAACTTCACATGGAACTAGCAGCCATTGAATCAGATCAATAGTTTTACTCTATTTCCTTACTGTAAAAAGCAATTTTTTTCAATTTCATTATTTCTGAAATCAGAGTGCATTATTATGATATTGTTGGTGATGATGATGATAATTAATACTTTTATACAACCCATGTGCCAGGTGTTATTCTAAGTGGTTTATCTGATTAACTTATTTATAACCCTATGAATTAGGTGCAGTTATTATCCCCTCTTTGAAAGTTGAGGAAACTGAGACACAAAAAGTTTAAATTCTCTAAAATTTCACACACACAAACATCCACACACACACCTATTAACAGGAGAGGTATGCAGAGTCATCATGATCCTAACTGTGACAACTCTCAATTTACTAAAACCATGGGGTTTATGTTTCTTCTCAAAAGATATTCCTAAACCAGTGATGCCTGTTAAGATACATAATAGTATCCCAGCATTGAAGAAATCTAAGTGGTGGTTAAATAGTACCTACAGTCTAATTTCAGTCCCACCTTCATGCATTGGGGACCTAAAGGGACAGTATAGGGCAGTGGCAAAATACACAGGCAATGGCCTCTCACTACCTGCATTTGAGTCCCAGCTATGCCACTTACAAACTGAGTGAACTTGAGAGAGTTTTAAAATCAGTCTGATCCTCAGTTTTCTATAAAGTGAGGGTGATCATGACATTTTCTACCTTAAAGAGCTTCTGTGGATGATAAAAAGAGTTAATCCATGTGAAGTTCCTTGAATACAGCAAGTGCTTAGGGAATGGAGATCATTTGCATCTTTCATTTGACTTCCTGGTGTGCTCAGATGAGCAGCCTTCCCTTCAATGTTTAGAGAAGGGGGTGGTTCTTCCACAATGAAGATGAACATCTTTAGATAGTGCCACCCTTCAGGCTTTCTAGACTCTTCTCAGTGCTTTAGAGAGCACAAAGCAGTGTAAAAGGCTCACTGAAAATGTTGCCATGTGCCTGGAGAACTACTGCTACCACAAACAAGGCACAACTTCATCCCAAATAGGAACGTGTAACTTTTCCTAACTTAAACTTGAAAACAACTCCTCTAGATTTTATTGCATGCCATTCAGCTTTCTTGAATGCTTCAAACCTGACAGGTTTGTGAGAAGCCCCAAAGGACTTTGTTAGGAAAAACAAACACCGAAACAAACAATAAGCAGACACTGCCATCTTGAAGCAACAGATGGCCATATGCCAAGTCATAAAGTTGAAATTAATGATTCAAGTGCTGAAATGACACCAAATTAAGGAGTGAATGGGGATGCCAGTGATAATCAGACATATCCCTTTTTTTAAAATTAAGTTTATTTCCTCTTGTTCTCTTAGTAGAAGAGAAGGCAAGCTTTTAACCCTCCCCTAGGTAAAAACTGTTTTTATGGTTATTACTTGGATTAAGCTAATAAGAAGAAGTTTGTGAATAAAAGTGTGGTCAAGGAGGGAGAGAAAATTGTGCAAGATGACCTGACTGGTAGGAGATCTCTGTGGAAGAAGGGGAAATAGAATCTGAGGTTGCACTATTTTCTTTTATAGGAGATACCTTGAAATTGACCTGTGGATTATATTAAGTAAGTACAGGTCTGGCACCTAGCTCCCTGAGACAATTTTGTCCCATTATGCTACCAATGTTGGTTAGGATGTGCTTCTCTAGTTCTTATTTTCACTTTTTTCTCCTTTTCTCAAACTTTCAAAGTTTATTTTGTAAACTTGCAATGAACTCGGATAAATAGTACAGGAAAGTATTAGATGGGAGAACATGGTTGTAGGATGAAAGTACTCTTTCCTAAAGAGTACTTTCCTAAATTGTGTATATAGACATTTTATTTTTTTATTGTTTTTCAAGTACAGTTGTCTCCATTTCCCCCATCCCCTTCCCCCTGCTCCACCCACCCCTACCTCTCACCCTCAATTCTATCCCCCACTGTCTTTGTCCATGTGTTCTTTATACTTGTTCCTTGATTACCCTTCCCCTTCTTTCCCCCATTTTCCCTCCCCCCTCTCTGGTTATCATCAGTCTGTTCTTTATTTCAATGTCTGTTTATATTTTGCTTGCTTTTTTTGTCTTATCATTCAAGTTCTGCTTGTAGGTGAGATTATATGGTATCTGTATTTCACTGCCTGACTTATTTCACTTAGCATAAAGCTCTCCAGATCCATCCATGCTGTCGTGAAGGGTAGGAACTCCTTCTTTCTTTCTGCTGCATAGTATTTCATTGTGTAAATGTACCACCGCCTCTTCAACAAATGGTGTTGGGAGATCTGTACACTTATTTTCACTTTTGATCTGTTCCTCTGCTTCTATTTCTCAGCATGTGTCCCTAGAAGCAAGACACAATCAACACTGCAACCACTATACTCTTACCACTAGCAGCAAACTCATGACTCTATTATCATAAGCACACTGCTTCAATCGGCTAACCAGGTGCAATTAGCCAACCAAGCCATCAACACAATTGCTCTAAGAGAACAAGGCAGGATTTTTTTTCTATATATTATAACCAAAGTTTGGGCTCTTATCCTAGTATTTATCAAAATTTTGCTTTGGCTCAGATATTCTGAAAATGAAATCATTCATCTCTGAAAAGTAGCATGTCTGTCAGGGCCATCTCTGGGCATAGTGCCCACCCAACTCATAGTTTCCAGATAAAACTATGGTGCTCATTTGGGCTTCAGAAATTCAAAGCCCTGATTCTCTGAGGAAGGAGCAGCTATGAATAACACTTGGGGGAAATGTGTAGGTGGGTAACAAATAATTATAAACCAGCTGGTACACATTTGATGAACTATTGTTCTAGATGGGTTGAATCCTTAGAGGCTAAGTCACCGCCTCCGATCTTTTCTGGAAGTAGGTGGAGAGGAGATAAATAGTACATAAAATGAGTGGCAGAGGTAGAGTTTAAGCAAACACACAAGAGAAGCAAGAAACACTGAAAACTGGGTAACATATCACAGACAGTGGGCGAAACAGGAATAATATAATGATTAAGAGACAGGCAGGGGTGGAAGGCTGCCTGATATGACATTTCATAACTGGGCAAGTTAACTAACCTCTTTGGGCCTCACTTTCCTAACCTGTAAAATAGAGATGATAACAAGAAAGCCACCTTGTAGAGTTATTGTAAGCTTAACTGTGTTATTACATAGAAAATGATTCCAAAATAGCTAAGCACATAATAAGTGCTGTATATTATAGTTTCTGAGTTCTAAATGTTTCTAGCATGTTCAGCCAACTTTGGCTGCTATGCCAGTTTAGCGAGCAGCCATTAAACACAGAGCAACTCAAAGGCAGGTGAGGGGAAAGCTGCTGAGAGTAAAGCTTCCAAATTCAGGTCACTGATTACCACCCACAAAGTCTTGTTCTTCTACACACCCACATTTTGGGGGTAGGGGAGAGTGGGGAGTGTTTCCACATGGAAATTAAAGATTAAAATTGCTTATTTCGGGAAAAGCAAAAGTAAACAATATGGAGATACAATTGGGGCCGTCCCCGCCTACTTCCTAGGAAGTTGGCATTGGTCCTTTGAGCAATGTGGGGTCATCTGTGTCTGGTTCTGTCACACACCTACTCTTTTCTATTCCACCATGCAACAAAGAATCAAGTCACCGTTCTTTGGTTACCAATCACTTTGATGACTGCAATTCTTCATTTCCTAGTAACCGTTTCCTTCCTCATTACTAAGCCCTACCAACCGAAGGCCTCTGAGCTCTTCCACTCTGACTCAGAACAAGAAGCATATATGGCAAGCCTAACGCCATGAATCAGAGCTTTTCCAGTGTTTGTTAATAGGAAGGGAAGAATGCAGGTATGGCAACAGTAATCACAATATCTACGGCTTTGGAAACCTCTCAAACCAATTTCTAGTCACTCGTCATCTAAAGATTGTTCCTGAGGGGTAAAGCACCTTGCTGTCAAGGTGGAAACAATGACACAGAGGCTACAAGCGCTTTCTCTCTACCCCACCTTATCCTACGCCCCATTCAGTCCCTTGGCCTACATGTACTTCTTCCCTCTGGATGGAGAGGAAAGAATTTGACACCAAATTCACATTGAAGTGTTAGCAGTCATGGGTGTGACCTCTTTAAGTAGTATTTACAATTTGAAGGGAATCGCAGCTAGGGTAAAAAAATCGCTAGTGGTAGATACCCAAGCCTTGTGAATGAGATGAGCTAGCTTGGATGAGACCTTTCTCAATTATCCCAATTATCATTTTCCTCACCCTAGTCATTCTCTAACTGACTACCTCATTTTGTTTTCTTTATGACCCTTTTACTATCTGAAATTGTCTAGTTAACTCGTATCTTTATTTGATGATTATCTGTCTACCCTCTCAAGAATGTAATATATATATAAGGACAGGGACTTTGTCTGGTTTGTTCACTCCTATATCCTTTAGGGCCCAGAACAGTGTCTGCTACATAATAGATGCTCAATAAATATTTGTAAAGTGAATGAAGAATAGTGATTTTAAGCAAGTTCTCCTAAAAATAAATTGTTCACTTCTCTATAAGTTTTGATCATTTAGACCCCATAAATTTTTTAAGTGGCAAACAAGACTACTTTCTGTTCTCTCTGTACACTAAATAGCATAGGGTTGTGGTAGTGGCAGTGATAAAGAGCCCCAGTTATTTTGTCACTGCTATCACTCAAGGGACTTTTGGCAAGAGATAAGCTGGGTTATTGGCTGCCAGAGGCTAGAACACTCTCTTGGATATGTACACACCAGATTGGGGCCGGAAAGGAATACTTGGCTTCTAACGTAATTGAAATGCTGAAGAGGAGTTTGAAAGATGAAGATAACAGGTCTCTGCACCACAACCCCACGGCTCTGAAAGTTCAAAGGTTTCCACTTTGTTAGATGTACATCTTCTAATGATTCCCCCGGTCTCTATGGCCTTTGCCTACAATAAACTCACAGGAGCAATGAGGTGTGTAGGTGGTGAGTATTATTAGGCCCATGTGCAGGTGGAGAAAGTGAGGCATAGCCAAGGCGGGAAGTAAATCAACTACCTGGCCAATTGTGTACTCCATATAAGTTGCCACTCATTGAGTACTTACTTTGCACTAGGCCTAATTCTTGAGCCATGTCCACCACTAGCCCATGCTATTTCTCCCATTCAGACAGGCTTGCACTTACTTAATTCAGAGACTTCTGTGACAGCCCTAAAAGCTGCACACAACCACAAATTAGCAAAAAGTTGGGAACACAAGAGCCCCTGAGATTATGCCCAGTGGTTAAGAGTGGTGAGTTTCCTGTGTAGAATAAAAAGAACCTTCTGATTGGCTTGTGGTCACAAGGCTCACTTTGGGGCTAGGCATTGTGCTTCCCCTGCATTATCTCATTGGGTTTTCACAACCCTTGAGGTAGGAAGTATCTTTATACCTCTTTTATAGATGAGGAAACCAAAGCTCACTAACTTGCCAAAGGTCACAAAACTAGTAAGTGGCAAAGACACTTGAACATGAATAGCATTGGTCTGATTCCAAAGCCAATCTTAAGACATCTGTGTTTCCAGCCAAAGACATGCCAACAAGTATACTACAGCATTTGGGTAGAGCACTGGGAATCTGTCATCCTACACAGACCAGAGAGCTCATTCAGCTAGAGCCCCACACAATCATCATTGGCATTAATGGGTACATCAACAGCACAAGCGCTCAGTAAATGTGGAGTGAATACATGGAATAATGTTGATAATGAAGTCATTTAATATTACAGAAAATGTGTCCGCATGTTTAGAGTTTCTATTGGGAAATAAGCTTTTAGAAATATATCTATTCAGCAGCACAATAATTTGTAAGTTCCCACACATAAAGGACTAGCCTTCAGCAACCAATATATGGAAAATTAATTTCTCTTGAGTTCCCTGTTGGATCTGGATATTTGGGCTTATTTGCTCCCACTGTCCTTTCATACATGGTGACTAATAACTAGTAAGTTGCAGTTATGAGGAACATAGGTTCTGAAGTCAGACTGCCTGAGATCTAATCGTGGCTCTATAACTTGTTAACACTATAATCTTAAGCAAGTTACTTCATCTCTGTGTACCTCCATTTCTTCATCTGTTGTGTGGATTCAGTTTGTAAGGCACTTAGAATCTGGCACATAGTAAACACTACATAAGTTATTATGCTTCTCCAAGTTAAAAATCATCCTGTGAGAAAAAAATGGCTCATGGATAGGCCACCAAACAGAAAAAATAGAAGCAAAAAGTTGAAGGTTAAGCCTGCAAGTTAAAACTTCTGTACACCAAGTATTTCTCTTTCCTCTTTCTATTGTTTATCATTAAGCTCCAGAGTAGTCAGATTGTGGCCCACCAGAAGCCACATTTTGACCACCAAAACTGAGAATTGCCCACCTCTGTCTTCTAGCAATTCTGTGTAGGTGGCTAAGCGCTCATTTCCTAGTTCCCCCCTAGTACTCTAAACCCAAGATTAGCCTGAACCACAATAGTGGGTGACATTAGCAATATATATTGGGTGGCCCCTTTCATTCCTTCCTTCAGCAGCTCCCTCCTCCAATTCTCCCAGGCACTCAGTGCCCTTAAAATGACCCTAACTAGGCAGGGTTTACTGCCAAGAGATATCCTTTAAACTACTGATCTAGGGCTCCAGACCTTCTCCAAATGGGATTTTGATTGAGCAAAACCTATATACTCAGTGGTGAGGGGAAATCAACTAGCCTTATCCTTCATTCACAAAACAAATAAGCTCCACCTAAAATAGCTTCCTAGTGTTTTTTAGTGATCCATAAGACTGACCCAAGACAATTTTGTGATCACCAAGTTATTTTTTCCATCCCCCTCATGTTGTACTCCCTTGTCTTATCAGTCTACTTTTTATATCTATGACCTCTATTTTTTCAAAGTCAATCATAACAAACCACATTGTAAGGAGCATTTGAATAGGATGTCTATAATATCTCTATTTATGTTCTCAGTAGTGAAATGTGTGATGCTTTCATATCTTTTCAATTTCTGAGAAAATCTGTTGCTACTTTTCCCTTTAAAGTTAAGAGATTTGGGGAATTTTATACTAGAAAGCTCTAAGATTAATAAAAAGGAACATGTTTGTGTTTTTTTGATTCAGAAGAACACATTTTATCAGTAAAATATATCAATTAATACATATGGAGAGTTTTTATGAAATATCTACCTTATGAAATATTATATTTCATGCAAACAAAAGTATATGGTACATTATTATATTATTGACTTGATGGAATTTCCTTCTTGATATCTGAGTTCTGTTACTTAACAAACACTTTTCACTTTACTAGGTAGCTCTATATTTAGGCTTGTTTCCACTCTTCTGTTCCTCTCTACTCCCTACACATCCCAACTCTACCATCAGTTGCTCATCTTTATTTATGGTAGAAATAAACAAAGACAACAGATTATGGACTTAATTGTAACCCTCAAACTTCCTATGTTGAAGTCCTAACCCACAGTATTCAGAATATCATTGTATTTGGAGATAGGGTCTTTACAGGAGTAATTCAGTTACAAGACGTCATTAATGTGGTCCCTAATCCAATATGAGCAGTATACTTATAAGAAGAGGCGATAGAACACAGATGCATACAGATGGAAAACTATGTGGAGACACAGAGAGAAAGATGGTCATTATAAACCAAGAAGAGAAGCCTCAAAAGAAATAAACTCTGCAGACATCTTGATTCTGGATTTGTAGCCTCCAGAACTGTTAGACAGTAAATTCTATTATTTAAGCCACCGGCTTATGGTACATTTTTAATAGCAGACATAACAAACTAATACATTACATACATGGTCAATTAATAGTAAAGATAAAGAGAATCTTAAAAGCAGCAAGAGGAAAGGAGACAGTTATCTACAAAGGAGTTCCCATAAGACCATCAGCTGATTTCTCAAAAGAAACCTTGCAGATAAGAAGGGACTAGAATAGAAGTATTCCAAGTCATGGAAGGCAAGGACCTACATCCAAGATTACTCTATCCAGCAAAGTTATCATTTAGAATGGAAGGTCAGAGAAAGTACTTCCCAGATAAGGCCAAGTTAAAGAAGTTCATCATCACCAAGCCTGTATTATATGAAATGTTAAAGGGACTTATCTAATATTGGGATTTTTTATAGGTAAGTTGATCAAATATTCAAGTTTTTAATAACCTTTATGTGTCAGTGAGCCAAGCATCCTGGGGCAAGTCTTAAAAAACACAGATATATTCCAGGGTCCAGTGTCACAGATGTCAAATAGCTAGCTGGCTTAACCAACAGTGACTACAGAGCTTAGCATTTTGTCCTTATAGCCTGGTACTCTGGCCCAAGGACAGTTTGTTTTGCAGATCACTTAGTTTATGGGAAACAATAAAGCTAAGGGGGCCAGATCCTTTTTGTGGATGCCTCTTTACTAATAGCCCAGCACAGCCCATCCCATCTGAGGTCTGCAATGAACAGGTACCAGCCCCAACTTGAAACAATATGTCTGATTGCCTTGGCCATTGGCATTGGCTCCAGTGGAGAGCCCAGAAGAAAGAAAATGATCTCACTCCAGAACCATAGCTAAGAGGAAATGGTCCTGGACTGAGAAACCTGGCCTTTTAATTTTGTTTTCAAGGATCTTGAACAAATTACCTAATCCCTCAGGGCCTATTTTTCTTTATTTGTAAAATAAATGGGTTGTACCCCCTTCCTGCTAAGGCAGAGTTTCTCAAGGTGGGATCAGCATGAATCAGGTACAACACAATCACGTGGGACACTTGCTAACGATATAATTCTGGGCCCTAATTCAGACCCACTGAATCAGAATTTCCCGTGTTGGGGTCTTGACATTTGCATTTTAACAAATTCCATAGCTCCAAGATCTCTTTAAACTCATCATCTCGTGAATCTGTGATGTGTTATACACTCTGCCTTATTCTCATCATCTGTTTAGAAATAGGATCACTTTCTCACCTGGGCCCCATGCTACTTTTAGCTTCTGATTTGATCCTTAGTGCAGCTGGTGAATCCTCCAGTGCTTTCTAGCTATAGAAGCCATATTTCTTCTTCCAGCAAAGGATGGCCCATACCAAAGGAAAATGCAAAAATAAAGGGCTGGTGAGGAATAATTTTGAAACTACTAGTTTACCATAAACTTTTGTTATTGTCTAGCTTTTAATTTTCCAGAACTTGTTATCCCTCATGAACACAAACAATCAGTAGGTAGCCTCATTAAAAATTTCCTTGAACTGGTTCTTTTGACCCCCCTCCAAAAAAAAAAAACAATGGAGAGAAGGGTAGATTCACTAATTATTTGAGTTCCACCCAATATTGCATTATTATCTTGCATATCAGTATTTTGGCCTTTCCTACTAAAGGTCTTTCCCTGGGTTTGCAACAGGAGTTTGAGAAGAGTCCTGGTACTGACTGAGCTTTCTTGGTAATGTCACAAAATTTCCAACCACAAAGTCAATCCCCATTTGAGTCAGAGCAATTAGAAGAAGACTAATGGCTGTGGACAAAACTACTGAAATATTTTATTGAGGAAGAAAATAGGTAATTCAAATGGGAAAACATCTTTTTACAATGGGGCATATCTGCCACATTTTAGCAGGGAAATGCCCAAAATATATTCTCAAAGAAGAGGAGAAAATATGAGTATTGAAGACCCACTCTCATAGGTTGTAGGAAATGACATTGAATGCCTCTTTTATAAAATTTGTTTTTCACAATCTTGCTATAACTCAAAGTTTAAACCTTGATTTCCAGATGATTGGGCACTGCCCACATTTAGGTGCCTGGGTCGGTACCTCAAGGAAAACAATCTTCTTTCAACTAGTCCAGGATACTGCTGATGAAAGATAATAGTAAGTTCACAAACACATTATCTTGGGCTTAATATAAAAAACATACCTTAGACTTAGTTAGAAAAGTCATTTTTACAAAGCTGAGTATTGGCTAAAGGAGGGGTATGCTGTTTATAAGTCAAAATAGCTAAAGCCTCCAAATGTTCAAATGGCTCTTTTCACTTGCAAATACATTGGTGCTGGTAGCTTCTTATTTCCTGAGCACTAGCAGCTAGTGATGAAGATTTCATTGGATCAAGATCACACTTTTTTTCATGGAATCCAGGATACTAAAGAGTTCCCATATTTATAAAAGACACTCACAAAGCAAATGATTTGGATTGATAATGCTTGCACAGATCAACAAACACAAATTATGGATTACAAGAATTTCAAAACATTTACTGGTCTCTAAGTAAAACTTAGGGTTGGAAATTTTTAGCAATATGATAAAATGCAATAACTCTTATCAGGATTATAGAGTCTGAGTGATACCTCTATCAGCTTCGCTGCTTACAGTCAGAAAAAATCTGCTTCTCATCAGAGGTTTTAATTTGTTGTCCTCCAAGATGCTAGAATCTTCACACTTGGTTACCATGAATGTAGGGTGCAAACCCATCAGGGCACACCCCCCATCAAACCAACCAACCAGATTAAAAGGATGTGGGAGAGGCCTCCACATATATAGCCCCACATCAAGGCCACTGAAACACCTCTTTATCTAGGAGTAGGTCATATAGGTGCCAATATAGAATGTGATTTTAAGGGTGGTAGACTTGGGTCACTGAAAATGACTCATCCATTTGCACCCATATGTACTCCATTACTCACGAAGGAGTACCTGTTTAGACAGTCCTGAACTTGATGCTACTCATGCTTGTGGCTCCAATTTAAGGGTCTTTGAAGCAATTACTATCTTCACCAGAAAAAGGGGTCCTTGAGGGCAGTGGCCACGTCTTAGCCCTCTTTATCCTGGGTGTACTGCAGAGAAATAGGAGAAAACCCATAATCTCCCAGTGATGCATTGTTCTTAAAAAGAAGCATTTTATTATGTTGCCTTTTAAAATGGTGGTTATCAAAATGTGAAGCAACATAGAAAAATGCTCATTAGAAGAGGCTAAGTGAAAATAAATATGTGAGGTGATAGACATGTTAACCAGTTGAGGGAATCCTTTCACAAGGTGTATCAAATCATCATGATGTGAATTTTAAATACCTTACAATTTTATTCATCAATTATATTTCAGTAAAGCTGAAAGAGCAAAATTAAAAAGCAAAATGCAAACATTATATCAATTCTATAATTACAGGACTTCTGGCAAGATGGAGGCGTAGGTAGACACACTGTGCCTCCTCACACAACCAAAAGAGGAAAAACAACAATTTAAATAAACAAACACAGCCAGATCTGACAGAAAATCGAACTGAATGGAAGTCTGACAACCAAGGAGTTAAAGAAGACACATTCATCCAGACTGGTAAGCGGGGCGGAGCCTGGCGGGAAGCTGTGGCGAGCAGGGCGGAGAATGCGCAAGCCGGGTGGTGAGTGCACGGCAGGACGGTGGTTTGTGGAGTGGTGCTGGCAGCGCTGCAGCTGCCGAGAAAGACCCGCGGTAGGCGTGCCTTACCAAAAAGCGGCCAGCACCCAGCCCACCCGGACCCAGCGGGACCGAGGTTGGTGGACCAGGCGGGCCCTCATTCGCGTTCAGATAAACCGATAAACCGGGAGAAAAAGCTGGGAGTGGAGCGGACCGAGCAGCAACCCACTAACTTGGGGAAATAAGACCTCAAACCACCAATTGAGGGTACCTGTGGGGGCTGAGGCCTCACAGGAAAGTTCGCTGGGGAGACCCACCCACTCAACCTGGAGCCAGCGCAGGGGGACCCAACTCGCTTGGGGGTAGCAGTGCGGAGAGCAGAGCAAGTGCCATTGTTCTCTCAAGATCCGCCCCACAGGCTTTGTCACAACACAGCCACGTGGGTTACCCTGCCCCCACAGACAGCATCACAAAATAACAACGTGAGTAGACCCGCCCTGGTGAACACCTAAGGCTCTGCCCCTTAAAGTAACAGGCACACCAAGGAAAAAAAATGTCCCAAATGAAAGAACACATCAAAGATCCAGAAAAAATACAACTAAGGGACGAAGAGATAGCCAACCTATCAGATGCACAGTTCAAAGCACTGGCAATCAGGATGCTCACAGAATTCGATGAAAAATTGTTGCAATTACTTGAACAAATGAAGGAAATGAGGGGGAATCTGCAGGGAACCAATAGGGAAGAGAAGGAAACTGGGACTCAAATCAACGGAGTGGACCAGCAGAAAGAAAAAAACATCCAAACAGAAAAGAATGAAGAAACAAGAATTCAAAAAACTGAGGAGAGGCTTAGGAACCACCAGGACATCCTTAAACATCCCAACATCCGTGTCACAGGTGTGCCAGAAGGAGAAGAGGAAGACCAAGGGATTGAAAACTTATTTGAACAAATAATGAAGGAGAATTTTCCCAAGCTGTTGAAGGAAATAGACTTCCAGGAGGTCCTGGAAGCTCAGAGAGCCCCAAAGAAGTTGGATCCAAAGAGGAACACACCAAGGCACATCATAATTATATTACCCAAGATAAAAAATAAGGAGAGAATCCTAGAAGCAGCAAGAGAAAAGGAGACAGTTACCTACAAAGGAATTCCCATAAGAGCATCAGCTGATTTCTCAAAAGAGACCTTGCAGGCAAGAAGGGGCTGAAGAGAAGTATTCAAAGTCATGAAAGGCAAGGACCTACAACCAAGAATACTCTATCCAGCTAAACTCTCATTTAGAATGGAAGGGCAGATAAAGTGCTTCTCAGATAAGGTCAAGTTCAAGTTCATCATCACCCAGCCTTTATTGTATGAAATGTTAAAGGGATTTATATAAGAACATAATCAGCAAAAGAAAAAAGCAAGCAAAATATAACCAGAGACATTGAAATTAAGAACAATCCGACAGTAACCAGAGGGGAGGGGGGAGGGGACAATGAGGGGAAGGGTTTTCAGGAACTACTATAAAGGACACAAAGACAAAACCAAGGGAGAGGGTGGAAGCAAGGGGAAGAGGTAGGTTTAGCTGGGGTTGGGGGATGTGGTGGGGGGAAAATGCAGACAACTGTAAATGAACAACAATAAAGTAATTTAAAAAAATTTTATAATTACAACCATGAAAAACTTTATGTAAAGAAATGTCTAGAATGAAACATAACAATGGTTGTGCTAGAAAGTTAAGTTTATGAGTAATTTTATCCCTTTTCTCTCTTTTTTGGCAATATCATTAAATAATATTTTTCAGAATTTAAAAGAGGATTTCTGTGCAGTTATTATAAAGTTAAGTTCTCAGGTTGAAAGAATAATTTGATTTTTTTTCCATTGCAGGACCCAATCTTCTAGAAATTGAGAATCTCAATAGGGTGAGCAATTCATTGTCCTAAAAGGGTTGCCTAGGAGAGGGGCTCAGCTGGGCTCCTGGCTCTCAATGAGTAGGCCCGGAGAAACTCTGAGTCACCTTAGGTCAAGAGCCATCAGCCTCATTCCTGTCTGTTGCTCTAAATTGAGGCCATGAGGCAATCCATTGTTATATAAGCCTGCCAGCATGAGTTCAGAAAACTGAGCCTTAAAGAGGTGGGTCAGGAACACAGGAAGCCCCTGATTTGAGCTGGATGTGGATGGGTCTGAAGTAGGAAAAAAGGAAAGGGAGCACACTTGGTGCCAGATGGTGCCTTCTTTTCCTGGGAAGGAAGATGACCTTTGTGGCTAGGATTTGCCACTTAGAGCTTTTTTTTTTTTTTTTTTTTGTCCTCACAGACCATCAAGTGGATCACCAGGTTCACCAAAATATTTTCGTGAGGGCTTCTTACTACACTGACAAAATAATCTGAAAAAATACATTTGAATTAATCTAACAATGGTTTATTAGAAAATGGGGAGTGAAGCAACAGTGCACCAAAGAAGCTTAATACCCAGTGTGTGTTCAGAAGACAAGAAATAGTTAAGTACCAGTGTCTTGTGCTACACAATTAAGCACCATATGAATGAAAGAGAGCTCCAAGGCTACCAGCACAACATCCAAATTTCTCTGCTATCCTCTGGGCTCTGGAGATGTTTTTGTTTGTTTATTAGGTTTGGTATTTGATAGTTATGGAATGTGTCTCTGAAACCCAATGATAAAGTCATTTTATTTATTTATGAAATCAGTTCCTAATAGGGACAAATTTGGAAGCAATTTAAACAGAAAAATGTTCACCCTCCACATAATGTTCAAGGAAAAAGTGGGTATAAAGTGATATCCTCAGTATGAATCCAATGACACATAATATATGTATATTTATTTCTTTATTGACAGAGAGAGCATGCAAGCCAGTGAGGCTAGAAGGAAATACTCCAAAATGTTATCAGTGGTTATCTTTGGGTTGTGGGTGCTTTTTGTTTCCTTCTTTGTATTTTTCTGCATTTTAGTTTCCCACAATGAGTACTTATCACTTTTCTCATCAGAAAACCAGAGCTCCATCAGGCACCAGTGGGTGAAGCATTCTAAAATGTAGAGCTCTCCGTAAAAATAATAAAACAGGTTTAAGAACAATTTAAAAGAAATCCCTGGCTATTAAAAACCAAATTCTTAACAGAAATTAAGCCTCTGTAAGGTAAACTTATTTCCACTGACATGCAGAGGGGCAGTCATACCCCCCCACACATCTGCTTTAGTGTCTCAGTATCTGGATATAACTTCCAAGGCCTGAGCAAGCAGGAGCTGAGAGGTTATTGTGTACCCAGCATTGTACTGAATGTAATGAGGCTGCACAGGTCTCTGTTCTTTGTTGTGAGTGACCTCAATACCCATTAATTAGAGTAGGAATTTGTATTTTTATCTGACCATGTCCCCTCTAGAATCTCCTACTGTAGTGAGAGCCATAACAGCATAGAGGTTAAAAGCACAAACACTGGAATCAGACAGGCTTAGATTCCCATCTGCTTTGTGCCGCTTATTAGGTTGGCCAAGTAACTTGACCCTTCCCAGCTTCAACTCTACCTCACAAGCTGCTGCAGGGAGCCTCCAATGAGATAAAGCATATCAAATTCTTAGTATGGACTGGGCATATATTAAGTACACAAACCATGTTAGTGCCATCGTGTTTCCTTCCCCGTCTCACCCAAAGTTCTGAACTATTGCAGTATTTTGCTATGTGTCAAGCAGGAAAGAATTGCAAAAACATAGCAATAGAAGGCATTGGGTGGAGAAAGAGGATGGGAATATGGGATGCAGTGAAAATATTTGATGCCATTTCCTAGCCATCCACAAGAAGCACACAATTTTTTTTCTATATATTAACAAAGGGCCAATTTGTGTGGTAGATAATTTAGTTGTCACAGAAGTTTAGATGAAAGAGAGTACAGCTGAGGTTGGGTCTTGAAGGGAGGAGTGTGAAGGGGGTGTGAAGGGGGCGTGAAGGGTGCATGAAAGGAGAGATAGATATTGCAGGTGATGCAAATGAAGGAGAAGGCACAAGGGAGGGAATAAGGATCCTCAGCTGTTGGCCTAAATTAGGGATGTCAAACTTATTTTCTCCAGGGGCCACATCAGCCTTGTGGTTGCCTTCCAAAGGGCCTAGTGTAATTTTAGGACTGTATAAATGTAACTGCTCCTTAACAGTTAAGTGAGAGCTCTGCGCTGCCACCAGGTAGAAACAAGGTGCTGGGCTGGATAAAACAAGGTGGAGGGCCAGATTTGGCCCGTGGGCCTTGTGTTTGCCACCTGTGGCCTAAATTAATACCTTGCTTGCAGCAGTAGTTCATGGGTAGAATGTAAGAACAGCAAAGTCTGTCAGGGAAAATTTTATGGTTCAAACTCCTCACTTACATCTATAAAAAACTGAGACCCAAAAAGGGAAGGTCACAATGGCCACACAGCTGGTCAAGACCACGGCCAAGAATAGAACTTGGTCTCTTGACCCCTAGAGCCCAATGATGTGGCACAAGACTGGGAGAGCACTGGGGACAGGGATACTGCCTTAGTTAAAACCAAGTGAGGGTGGGAGGGATGGGGCCTACTAGAGGGGATGTTTTAGAATTAGATGGTGGTGATGGTTGAACAATTATATGAATATCCTAAAAACCATTGAAATATACACTTTAAATGGGTGAATTATATAGGGACGATGTCTCAATAAAGGTGTTAGAAAAGTACTGAAGCTGAATCCCCAAGGCCCATCCTGAGTTCTGGCCCAGAACATGGGCTCAGTTTCTGGGAGAAAAATGGGGCAGGTGTATGGCAGGACAATAGAATGATGTACAGTTCAGGCCATTTTGCAATGACAAAACTTCATACATACCAAACAAAAAAGTCTGGGTGTCTTTGAGGTGAGGTCTTGAATTCATTCTCAGAAGTTCTTAGGTTTGGCCTTAGATGCCATTTCTGCCCCTCCTTCCCTCACTCAGGATGCCCTTGATCTCTTCATAAACAGTTGAGATCAGATGGTGCCCCTGTGTTACAAGTGCCAGGTGTTATGTTCCGGGTACTGGCAAGGAGCTAGATGGGTGTGGAGAGACCCTGTGGTTTGGGAACTGTTTGGGCCAGCAGAGGCCCCAGGCAACTCTCCATCACCTCTGATAACATGGCAAGCACAAAAGAGGGGTTCAGGCTTAATGCTCACCTGGGTTATAGTCTATACAGTTTTCTACAACTTTTTGTGAAATTTTAAGAGCTGCCTCAGCTTCTCAAACATAGTGGCGAAGCTTTTGGCAAATCAAAACATGTAAATCCACCACTATTTTCTATTAGTTCTTTTTCATTTTTCATTCATTCATCCATTCATTCATTCCTCAAATAGAAGTGGCTCCTAGACTTCCTAAGATGGCGGCATAGGTGAATGCACCGTACCGCCTCGCATAACCAAACAAGGAAAAAATCAGAAATTTATACAACCAAAAACAGCCAGATATGACAGAAAATCATATTGAAAGGAAGTCTGACAACCAAGGAATTAAAGAAGATACATTCATCCAGTTTGGTGAGCCGGAAGGAGCAGGGCGGAGGGAGAGCGCTCAGTGACCCTGAGGCGAGCAGGTGAGCAGATGGCAGGTCCACGGTTGGGGGGGACGGTTCCCGCGGGGCTGCAGCACACCGAGATGGGGCCCAACTGAAGTGTGGTCTGCGCCCAGCTCACCTGGACCCAGCAGGGCCGAGACTGGTGGACCTGGCAGGTCTGCATTCGCGTGCAGAGAAACCGGGAGAGAAAGCAGTGCGCAACCCATCGGCGCAGATTGAGAGCACCTGTGGGGGTGGAGTCGGCGGCGGGAGGAACTCCCGGCCTCACAGGAAAGTTCGCTGGGGAGACCCGCGGGGGATTGGAGCTGTGCAGCCTGTCCACCGACCCCGGAGTGACCCCCAGAGCCAGCGCAGAGGGGCCCAAATTGCTTGCAGGAGACGGTGTGGGTGTGGAGAGTGGAGAAGGCGTCATTGTGCGCTCAGGTCCCGCCCCCAGAGGCTAGTCCCAGCACAACTACCGGGAACTTCCCTGCACAGGGGATCCCCAAGACTCCGCCCCCCTTACAGTAACAGGTTCACCGAGGGAAAAAAAATGGCCCAAAGAAAGGAACAGATCAAAGCCCCAGAGCTAACCGACCAAGAGATAGCCAACCTATCAGATGCACAGTTCAAAACCCTTGTAATAAGGATGCTTTCAGAATTTGACAAAAAATTAATGAACTTGCTTGAACAAATGAGGAGAGATCTGCAGGGAACCAATAGAGATAAG
>PVJI01027356.1:0-17807 GCA_004026765.1 Micronycteris hirsuta
CCCTTCCCTTCTCTATCATAAGATCAGAAGGACATTTGAAAGTATTTATAATGAGGTAAAAGAGCAACGAAAAGAGAGAAGTTCAAGGTACTTTGCAGAGAAGGGATCATTGATAGAGCAAAGTCTCGAAGGAATTTAGAAGGTAAATATTTAAGAGTGAAGTTAATTTTTTTTTCTGAGTAGTGGGCTCATCTTGTTCTAAGTGTTGCTCAGTCTGCCTTGAGTTTTGTTCATAGGAAGGGTTCTGGCTCACTTTGCCTTTCAGCAACACAGAGCTCTGTTCAGGTAAGTTTCTTGTAAAATAAAACCTTTTTCATTGTGTAGAATTCAGTGTATTATGTGAGGGTCCTATGTTTCATTATTAATCATCCACTGGTCTCCATGGCTCTCTACTGATGTTGGTCATTGAAAGTTTTTGTTTTCCTATTTATGTCTACTATTCTGCAGATTAGAATAATCTAGTTCTAGGTAACTGCTACTATAAAGACTATATTCATAAATATAATACTTTATTTAGTCAATACCTAGATTCCAATCCCTTTAATTTAGGTTTTCCTTATAGATTCTCTACATCCAACCCACAGCCCAAGATGGCTATGAATGTGGCCCAACACGAAATCGTACATTTACTTAAAACCTTTTCTTGGCTCATCAGTTTTTGTTAGTGTTTGCGTACTTAATGTGTGTCCCAAGACAACTCTTCTTCCTCCAATGTGGCCCAGAGACACCAAAAGGTTGGACACCCCTGCTCTACCCCTACTAGAAGTGGATGAATCAAAGAATTCAGAAGTTTGATTTTATAATTGTACAGGAGAAAGTATCTGAAACCAGTCTTTTTCTCCCCCATATAGCAAAACACCAAGTAAACCTAAGGTATGTTTTCATACCTTCAAATTTCTGGCAAAACTGAAAAGGCAAAATAAATCACAAAAAAATGACATGTCATAATAATCTATGCAAATATAAACAATTACAGAAAATGACTTGCAATCTAAAATTGACTTAGACATCATGAATGAATCACGTTTTCTCCCATCAACACTTAGCAGATGAGAACCTTCAGATCATCTTCCCCTGTTTGATATCTAGATGGGATTAATGGCACATTTAGCCAATATGAGATGCTTTAGAATATGATAACAGCTCAGCACTTACCACAAGATCTCTGAGAGTACCAAGTACAGAATACTCATACAAGACTTGGATAAAATGAGGAAGTATGTGCTTCACCAGAAAGTCCTACATGAATATGATGTTCAGATGTAACCATTGCTGATTCTTCATAAAGAGGATGAAAGAAAGCATGTAATTGTTTATAAAAGTAAAAATAATTCACTTACTTTACCTTTTTTTTCACATATGAGGGGCTGGACAGAACCTACCCTGTGGTTCACTTTCCTCTGACCCTGGAAAAGATAAAGATGTTTTCTTAATGACTTAAGTAAGAGTTGAAACACAAGCAAAATCTGCAATGTTACAAGAATTTAGGAGTCTTACAGTCATTTTCTGTACCTTTACTTACTTCCTTACTTTCCTAAATGGTAAAAGAGAACATGGAAAGTTCATAAGCTTGAGCTTGAATTTTACCTTGTCCATCTCAAAGGATTATTTGACAAGATCAAAGAAGATTCTGTATGTATGTGAAATATTTTTGAAACAAGAAAAGTGTTACTTAATGTAAGTTATGAAACACTGGCAAAACCTTCTCTGGCCACGGTGGTGAAGGTAATTCTTGAGTTTGCATTGTATGGCTGTATACTAGGAGGTTTAAATGATCGTTTCAGTGCCCTGGGATTTCTCATTATGTCACGGTGTTCACTCCAATTCTCACAACTAAATTAAGACATTTCTTATTTTGTAAAGTGGATGTTGTATACACACTTGCTCACTACGTAATGTGTGGAGGGTCGTCTGCAGCAGAGAAAGGAAGCTGCGTGGTGAGCCTGGAGCACAGCGGGGCTGGGGTCCTGTTGCTGGTCTGCAACCTGCTATCTCTGTGGCCCTGACTTACTAAGGGAGGAGTCCGCATCTTTAAAGGGAATAAAAATTTAATTACCTTCCATGGCTATGAGGACTAGATGAAGAAATCAAAGTAAAACTCGACAGTGCTTAAGGAGTGTTATTTGCATTCCTCAAAAACAATAAACACCAATGCAAGATGGGAAATGTTTGAAATTCTCTTGAAATACAGTAATAGAAAGTCTCTGAGGTTTTAGCACTCCGTGTCCCGCGTCCTGTGAAACTATTTCCCCAGATGGCACAGGGCTTCCTACTTCCTATCAGTCAAGTGTATGTTTAAGTATCATGGTTTTATAGAGTCCTTTCCTGACCCAACCTTCAAGGTCAAAGCCCTTTTCTAGTTCAGCATCTTCTTCTACTTTCTTCCTAGAATTTATTACCATTTGAATCAATTGACTTCATTAGTATTCACTGTCTGTCTCCCTTAGGGGCGAGGAGCTCTTATTTATTTGCTCAATGTTCAGTGCCTACAGTATGGAGCCCCTCTTAACTATTTGAGAATAAATGCATGGACTTTAATGATCACAGAGGTTTTTCAAAAACATAAACATATATGTGTGTATCTATATATTAAAAACTTCTCACAAAAATAGCTTTTTAAGAATTCTTTGTTCATCAAATTTCATGCAGAAGAACAAAATAGTACATGAAATGATCATTTGAATTTAAGGCAAAATATCTTCAAAAGCTCTTGGTGCAAGACTGGCTTAATTGATGTGGGCTGCCATAACCAAACACCACAGACTGGGTGGGTGGCTTAAGTGAGATTCTTCTCTTCGAGTTCTACAGGCTAGAAGGTCTAGGATCAAGGTGCCACCAACTTTTCCCTGGGGACAGAGCTCTCTTCCTGGCTGGCAGACAAGAGCTTTGATCTTTTTAAGACCACTAATCTTATTGCCAAAGGCCCGTGCTTTTTTTGGGGGGGGGGGGTGGGGGTGGGGGTTCACATTTTTTAAAATTGTCATTCAAGTACAGTTGTCTTGATGCCTAATCTAACTCTGTCTCCCAAAGGCCAAACCTCTATGCCATCCCATCGGGTGAGAGGGTTTTAACATGGAGATGTGAGTGGGGAAGAGAAACACTCTGTTCATACCAAAGATGAATATATTTTCACAAGTTTTTTTGTATGAATTAAAAAAATATCTTCACAAGCATTTTGTGTTAAACCTCAGTAACTAGCATATATTGCAAATTATTGCTTTAATTTCTATCATTATATATTATAGTTTTCCAATGTCCATGGTTTGGCCAACTATTAATTCTCAGGTTTTAATTGAAGGCACATTTAAAACATTAAAATAATTAAGATTTTATTTTTACTGCATTGGCATTTCCTGGATGGTAATAGTTTCATGTTCTAAAATTTGGGAGGAAGTATTTATTATCAAGCTGACAGTCCGCAGGTGGGTAATTCACTGGAATTATAAAAGACTAGACTACTTGATTTATTTTATTCTTAAACACTTAATCAGACTTTCATAACCAGAATAAACTGCTAGGGAAAATTAAGCTCTATTAATTCTTTCAAGGCCAACTTAGTGATCACTCTTACAACAGAATTATCTCAGGAACATAACGAACAAGTCAGATAAGTATAATTCACGTTTTCTATTAAGTTGATCTAGAGAGCAATATCTTTCAAAATAAAAAAATAAACAACCTAATTTATATACTGAATGCATAAAATGAAAGTCTATATACTATCAATAAGAAGCCCACTTATTTGAATGAAGAATTAAGAAGATATCAGCTTTCACAATATTCTATTAGACTGAAAATCCATTTGTTCCTATCATTCCATATATTAGCAAATTCTTAAAGAAACTAACTTGCAACTTTAAAGATTATAAAATTTTACTGACAAAATTATACAATGGGAGTGTGCTTAAATAGTGGACTTTATCACACATCCTAACTACACCAGACAACTGAGACCCATTATCATTTTCAAGAAATACTCCTCAAAAAATATAAATTTTAGTTTTTATTTAAAATGTAATTAAACAGAAATAAAAGCTATTCATTTATTATTGAAAATGATTAGAATAAAAAATCAATTCATGTAATGAATTGTCAAGTGAATGAGAAAAGAAAGTGAAGGTTGAATTATTTTCCTCTGAAAGATACTTCAGATATAATCAAGTCTAACATCTTCACTTGGAGAGGAGGACTTAAGATAGCAAAAATGCCTCATAGTCAAGAGGTAAGGCCAATCTTTGAAGTTACACTTCTCGGGAAAAATCTCAAGCGAACTAAGAAAAAGTAATTTTGCTTCTTTGCACCTACTTTTCTGCTCTGCAAAACGTGACAGTTGGTCTAGATTCCCTCCGACTTTAACATTCATAAATAACTACAGCTCATTTAGGACCATAAGAGATTTCCCATCATTCATATTAGCTGTTAACAAAACATGGTGGAAGTTAGTACCTCCACTTGAAAATGCTTAATGCATACGTTCTTGTTTAAACTTAGTGAATAGAAATAGACTGAAAATTCTTTAATAATTTTGCTTAATTGCATATTTTGTTTGCCAGTACTTAGTGCCTTGTGTAAAATAATCCCATTAGAGATTCTTGTCACATTATTTGCACAGATTTTAAGGGGTGTTATTGAAAAAAAGAGTTATTCCATATATACAGGAATTCAAGATTATCAATGTGACTTGTGGCCTCAATGAATAAATATTTTGTGTAAATCAATTATACTTTCTTTATAATGGTAAATCCACTTCACCCTTTGATGAACTAAAATCAAGTATATTAAAATATTTCTAATCCTTAAAATTCTGATATGTTTATGCATTATTGTCTATTATCAGCTCAATCTAATGTATGGTATATTAGGAAGCCATTTATCAAAGGTTGTCTCACGTCTTAGGACTAAACCTAGTATATTTGTATTAGAACACAATTATAAAGTATTTTCATATTTAATTGCAATTATTAATAAATATTTGCAAGCAAATTTTTAAAAGGGAAAAACAGGTAACTATTTTATTAGTATTGAACTACAGAAATGATCCCTGAAAGTATAGTCTTGCTATTTTATTAGTAAATTAATGTTTAAGCAATTGTCTTCAAATATGTGTCCATGAAGAACAAAACTATAACATGGGTATGTTTACCAATTTATCCTTTGCACAAAAGGCAATCTGAAAAAATACATCATTTGTCAATACTAAAACATTTTTATATAATTTAATAACAAACTTAGTTTAAAATTCTTCACGCCAGCTATGAAATAGATGGACCAAGAGCTTATAATATCCTTTTGGCTCTTTTTCACTGTGGTTTTCAGAATCTAAAAGTTACACAGCGGTATCTCTGACTGAATGCATTCTTCTCTGCCTTGATCTATTTCTCTCATAGGGATCCTGATGCTCAATGTCCAGCTCGCAAATAAAACTCCTCCTAAAAACTACATATTTAGAAGTAATTTAGCAACCTTTATTTTGCATTCCACGTAATTTTCCTCCTGAACAGATGACAGTGGTTTTAACTTAAAATAGAAGCTATAATTGAAGACATACTTATTGTTATAAAGTCGAGAAATGTCTGAGAAATTAATAATTGTTTTGATTAAACTATATCCATGTAGATGAATAAATGAATAATTTCAGAGTTAATCAACCCACATAAAACACTATTATAATAACACTAAAAAGCCTCACATGCCACAAATGATTTCTAGAAAAACAAAAGAGGATTTAAATAGTTAGAAATCCATTTATGCAGTGAGATTGATAGAAACTGATTATGGAAAAGATCTAGCTATTAACTATTTGACAGATGACATGTTATCCTAATTGAGAGGAAAAGCGGTAGCCCTTTGTTTTTATATATTTTATACAAAAGCACATAAATGTAACTGATTTTCATTTGATGTTTCTTTTTATTTCTGATATCTAAAGTCAATAAACATTGACTTTGGAGGTTATTTATACTACTATTTTGCTTTATTTGCCATTTTTATATGTCTCTAATCATGAAACGCATACTATACATTCAATCCTCTAGTACTAACCTTCCTGTCCTGATACGCGTACATTGCGTCCTCTCCTGTGATGGGAAACTTTAGGATCTACCCTCTCAGTGTGTTTGAAATACACCACACGGCATCATGCCGCACTCTCCATCCTCAGCACCTGGCCATGGTGTCCCTCGAAGCTGTACCTTTTAGCCACCTGCCGCCAATCCCCAAACCCTGCTTCTGGTCACCACACATCTCATCTTTTTTAATGGCTTTTCTGTTTTTTACATTCCACATATGAGTGAGATCATACAGTATCTGTCTTTCTCTGATTAATTTCACTTAGCATAATATCTTCAAAACAGATCTCTTAATGGTAGCTATTACCTACATTGCATGTTTTGAGAGAAGCCCCCACCCCACCAAAATGAAGAACAAATCTGGAACCACATTGGATCAGAAAGAACTGCTGTGACCTTTACTATAGATATGAATTATTTATATACGAATATAGGGTGGGGCAAAAGAGGTTTACAGTTGTGAGGTCACTGAATAGACTTTATGAGTGCATTATTATTTATTAATTACTGTATTATTCTTCCATATGAACAAATGCAGGCCCACTTTTGCCTCCTGCTATATATATACACATACATTAGCAGTTACACAAAAGCTCCAAGTTATGTACAATTGCATAAAGCTTAAATGATGCACATCCATCAAGAGAAAAATATAATAAAAGTAATATTATATGAAGTTTTATTGTAATTCTTTACTTTTTATGTCCATTTTAATTATTGTATCTCCCTTATGATTGTTAAAAAAAATCAAAACTTACTTGTACCACACTATGTTTTACATTTTAGGAAAAACAGTAAGTATAAGATAGATAAAGCAGGGGTCACCAGGTCCAGGACCATGGACCAGCGAGAGGGGAGCGGCTGTGAGCCAGTGAAGCTTCACCTGTATTTACAGCCGCTCACCATCGCTGGCATCACCGCCTGAGCTCCGCCTCTGGTCAGATCAGTGGCAGCATTAGATTCTCATAGAAACGTGTTAACCTACTGTGATCTGCCCCTGCCAGGGATCCGGGTTGCCCATTCCTTGTGACAATATAATGCCTGAGGACCCGAGGTGGAGCTGAGGCAGGGATGCTATGCTAGTGTGGGGGAGTGGCTGCAGATACAGATCATCATGAGCAGGGAGGTTGGACTGCACAGGAGACATAATAAATCAATTGTTTGCAGACCCTATCAGTGAGTGGCAAGTGACAATTAAGCTGCATCTGGTGGCAAGTGAGTTGATGCACTTCAATTACACAGCTGAATCTGGTGGCAGGCTTTAAATCAGAATCCGACACTTATTTCAGTCCGCGCGTGGCCCACCCATCATTTTATTTACTACTCCGTCCATGCCTTTTGCCCACACTGCGCACTTGTCCCAGTCACGGTTTTGGTAAGCCCACATGCTAATCCCAGTGTGCAGCGAGTTCTATAATTATTTCATTCACATATCACAATGATTCCAGTGTAACAATAATAGAAATATAGTGCACAATAAATGTAATGTCCCTGACTCATCCAGAAACTAGCCTCCCCACCCCCAGTCTGTAGAAAAATTGTTGTCCCTGAAACCGGTCCCTGGTGCCCAAAAGGCTGGGGACCGCTGATTAGAAGTATTTCAATGACAATTCTTATACTAATTACCCAAAGTTTTCAGCTTTCAATATTTCACAAATATTTAGTACTTAACTTGAATTGCATGTTTATCTGTTAGTCTCCTAGAGATACTATTTTCTTTGAAAAAAGAAAATATCCCAAGGCTATAAACATTTCCATAATTATACTAATAAAGCTGAGTTTCCTAACGCATTCAATCATAAAATCAGTTCCTGACGACTGGCTTCCTTCAAATGAGAAACTGGTTTTCATAGCTACAGGGCAATTCAGTCAAAAATAAAGAAGTAAAAAAAAAATACAGAATCCATAAAAAAATTAAATTGAACCTGCAAGTTTATAATTTTATATATTTCCCACTGTTCTCTAGAAAATCCCTGCTTACATGCAATATTGAAAAGTATAAAAGAAAAAGTTGGGGATTCTGTCCACCAGAATACATTTTCAAAATTAGACTGCTTTTTCCTTTCCCCGGGCAGTTCAACAACAGTTAATTTTGTGTTCATGTTCAGCATGATTCTTTCTGATGCCGTTTTCTCCAGTTATGTAAGTTGGATTCAGGTCGCGCGGCCAAAGTTAGAGGCACAACTTGGGGAACCGATATCAAGAGACAGGTGGCAAGTGTCCTGAGAGGCAGCCAGGACCTCATAGTTAGAAAGTATCTTCCCATTTACAAGCGGGAAAATGAAAATTGTTAAAGGACAGCATCACTGGCTGCCACGATAACAAAAGAAGGAAATTTATGTGACTAACTTAAATGCACCGATGCCAAAAGTTGCCGATACTGTTACACGAGTTACGTAATTGTAAGAAACAAAAGCACTATTGAACACATACATACACACAGATAAATAAATAATTAAAGTATGGATAGATGAATGTAGAAAGTGCTTGTTTTCCAGTTTGTTAAAGTTGTCTGTAATAAGACTGCGGTGGTTTTTCTGATATCATCACTTCTACAAGTATTTTCTTTCATGGATTGGGCTTTTGATGCATTTACAAATTATCACCAATCTCAAGATCTTAATGTTCTCCTATGGTTTACTTGGGAAGTTCTGTAGTCTTTCATTTTATATTTAGGCCTATCATTTATTTTGAGATAATATTTGTGTAAGATGGAAGTATGTGTCTAGATTATTTTGGGGGGAGGTATATGACATCCAATTGAGTTGCCCCAGCACCATTTACTGAAAGCCCATCTTTTCTCCTCAAATTTCCTATACATCTTTGTCAAAGGTCAGTTGACTCTATTTGTGTTCACGTCAGAGCTGATTGTAACATCCAGAAAATGCAGTATTAGCATATTAGCACATGATACCGAAAGCAAATTACATGCGATAGTTCGAAATAAAAATCTAACTTCAGAAAACTAGAGAGAAAATAATATATTATTGGAAGATAAATATAGGATTAAAAGTATGAAGAATATTTAAGTATAAAACCCTTCCTTAATGTGTATTTCAAAGATGGCCATTTAATTTCTGTTTGGAGCTGCATACCTCTGCTCTGAAAGAAATATATCTACCAGAAAATAACTTTATCCTTTGAAAAACTATTGAAGTTATGATAATTAATTCCCCATGCAGGTTGTCACACTCCTTTAATACTATAATACTAGTAAATATAATTTATTATTGCTACAAATTAAATAAGAAAATGTCAATTAAAGCTCTCTCACCAATAGTCTCACCAATAGTCTTCATAGAAATATATTCTAGTTTCATTTTCTAAAAGATCTCATTGAATATATTGAGGTGACACTGGTTAATTTTACCTTCCTTAGGTTAACTTTTCTAAGATACTCCACAGCTGTAACTGCTCCCCGAACAGAGCACAGGGGCCCCCACTTCATCACTGCCCGATAGCTAATCACTGTGAATGCTAGTTTGCGTGGAATGCTTCGGTGCCTTCAGCGTATATGAAGACACACTGCTACTTGTCCAAACGTCCCCTACCCTTCAGATTGTTCTTTCTTGCAGTTGTGTCTGATTTTATTTTTAACTTCACCATTATTTATCAAGAAGTTTTATTAGATACTTGCTTATACTTGAGGTATTTTAGCTGATTTATCCTGGGTATTGAAAAGGCAAATGTAAATTAATGTGGCCTCTGCTGTTATCTCTGTCCATACATCTACCTAACTATCTATCTACCTACCTACCTACCCAGCTCTCTATTACCTGTGTGAGTGCCTGGGCTCCGCTTTCCTGATTAAATGCTGTGGAGGGCATGATTGTCAACACAATCATTCTGGGTTATGCCTTATCTATTGTATTAATCCAGGGGCATTTTTTCTGAGCTCCATGCTCCTGACTCCTCTGTTCCATTTAGCAGGCCAGAAATAGGACTGTTAAATAATGAAATATACTGTGTTACAGAATGCCAATGAATTTGCACAGGTCATTGGCCGGTACATTGGTAGGATGTGACATTATTTGGGGCAATCCCAAACCTAGTGATTACTGTATTTTTAGTAAAATAAATATTTACTTAAATTACAATTTATTACAAAATATGAAATACGAAAAATGCAATCAGACAATTATATTAAAATCAAGTCTACAAATATCTGGGATAAAACAAATAGGCATGTATTAAGCAGCTCACTGTGTAAGTTCAGATGCACTGAGAGTTTCTGTGAGCCTAATCTCATTGGAACCTATTAATAATCCTGTGACTACGGGACTTTTAGAGATAAGGAATCAATTGCTCAATGACATAATTAACTTACTCAAAATCATAAAACGAACAGGAGGTTGTGCCGGGATTCACACTCAAGAACTATGATTCATGAACCACATTTTCACCACTACTTCCCCGTATCTCTCTAAAATGTCCCCTCGGAAACATATATATGAAAGTAACACACAGCATGATATTTTGCTGGTCAGTTTTATGGCAGATTTTGTGCATGTTTTAGTACCGTGACACCCACAGGGGCTGTTATGTCTTCCAGGACCATTTGTCCCTACATTAAATGGATTATATTACCTGTGGAATATGCAACTACATCCCAGTCTATTTTTTTTAGGACTTCCTAAGACTTTGTTGGAATAAATGACTTGATTAATATTTCCCCAAATGTGACCTATGGAATCCCTACCCCAAAGAAATGTTCTGTCATTTATAAATAATAATAATTAAATAAATAAGACACCACCATTGTGTGGGATAATTAGTAAAGATTTTAACATTTTGTGATAATATATGTAAATATTCTCTAATTCTTTTCACATATTTTGCTAAATTGTTTAATTTTTTCTAATTTTTAAGAAAATTTAAAATGCATCCCACATACCATAGGCACCAAAGTACTTACCTCCACTACTGTTAAAACCTGCTGTGTACCTCTCCTTGACTTCATCCTTCTAGCTACATCAGACGGAAATACTATTCTGAACTTTTTATAATTTCCATGCATTCCTTGTATTGCACATACATGTATTTTTAAGACAATATATACTATTTTTTCATGTTTTATATATGATGTTAATGAAATAGGCTAATTCCATTATTCTGTAATTTTTTAGATCTTCCTGTAACATTCATGAGACCATCCAACCAAATGGACAGATGACATATTTGTCACCTATTTTCACAGAATGATAGTATTCCCGCGTGTAGATACATCAAGTATAATTATCTATTTTCAAATCAATGGGTTGCATTTCAGTTCTTCTTCTTTTTTTTTAATGTAAAAAACAAGTTTTCGCTACAATTCCTTGACAATTTCTTCGTGGATAAGTGCAAATGTTTCCCTTAATTTATATCCGTAAGAGTTGGGCCACACACCACCTGACTCATTTTCATGGCATTTAATGGCAGAAACGCCTCCTCAGAACGTTCGTGCAATTGGAGGGCGCCTCCCCGCTCACGCCCGCAGCCCCTCTCCATCCAAGCGTCTCCTCTTCAGCAGGAAGCTGTCCACCAGGCCCGTGGGCGCAGTCACGGGTGTCAGGACCCCCGCGGGGGAAGTCAGTGTTCGAGGACCGGGGGGCAGGAGGAGGCAGTCCCGGTGGACGAACACGTGAGCCACCTCTGCCCGCGCGGTCTTTATTACCCTACAGCTGATATCTCGATCCCCACCTAACATGCCCCTTTAATTTTAACATTTAAGTTCCGTTGGGGAAGGGAGCTTTCTTCTGTGGCTCCTACAAACTCCTGCAGCTGGGCACGGCGGAGCGCGAGATTTCCCTCCGCTCTGGAGCCTCACCAACGCTTCCTCACCTTTAGCATTTTAATTTTCCTCCATTTATGGGTGAAGAAAGGGATCTGATTGTGCATTTAATTAGCAATGTCCGTGTTATTTATGAGTTCAAAATCTCCTTTATATTTTCACTACACATAATCGTTCATCTTTTTCTTTTTTACTTGTCCATACATTTTGCTCATTTTTACTGGGCTATATATTTTCAATATTAATTCAGACAGGAATCAGTGATTTCCTGAGGAGGCTAGGCACCTATCAGAGGGTATAACATTAGAAATAAAAATCTGAGTGTTAGGGATAAATACCAGTGTAATTGGGTGGCAGTACAGCCTGGCCATCATACCACGGACAGCCCGGAAGATATAAGAAGCAATGCTATTTTCTTGTTTGTCTCCAATATTAGATTTTAATGCTTATTTAATTTCTAATCCATTATGCAGCTTAACAAAACAGTCATCATAGTCTATAAATCTCGCAAGTACAAGTTCATATATCTACTTGATAAATAGCAAGGCTTAGTCATAGTGAGCAAAGCTATCAATGTTGTGCTAAGGCCCGCTATGCATGCGGAGCTTCTAAATATCACTTTACAAGGCCCCGAAATAAAGGTTTTACCACCCCTTTATCTTTGCTGAGCAGGCACACCTCACAGCTCTTTCATGCCCACCTTATTGCCAACTGAATATAGCTAGATATATTTGTTCATAAAAAAGACTGTGCTTACATTACAAAATGTTAAATCTTGTACACCTACAGTTTTAACCCTTGTAAAATCAATTATGTGTATTATAAGAACCTATGAAAATTAATTATGTGTTTTTTACTAAGTTCTGGATTTCAAAAGGGTCCAGATATTACCAAGTAGAAAGTGTCTTATTTGAACATTCAGGCTGTGACAACGCAGCTTCCTGCTCTCTCTTTTGAGACGCCACAATTTTTAATTTGACTCACAGCATGGAGGTCTAGAAACTGTTTTACCCAATAACAATTATCCAAAAAAGGTACGGTTTACTTATTGAACCAGAGAAAAGATATAATATTTCAATGATATAATGGATATATATAAACACATAGGTGTTTAAATAACATTGTATTTTTTCCATATTTTCTAGGAGCCCAGATTTCAGATATATACAACTAATTAATTTTTTTAAATGATCAGTTCTTTCTAGAATTTATGGTGTGAAAAGTTTGCATTTTCTTGGCTATTGCAGAATATTTTCATCCCAACATTTTATTAATTGAAGTCCACCATTCATATAGAGGTATCAGAAAATATGAAACATGTACAAACTCACATAAAGGCATAACAAAATAAATGTCAATTTTAGTAACTTAAGAAATTATTAAATTGTTAAAAACAAATCTTCACAAAGTCTAAGGGAATCATTTTATAAGTTCACATGAAACAGTCTGAGTTTCATTAAGAATCTACTTATAGACATCTTCATTAATTAAACTAAATAAATTATTTGGAAACTCCTGTTTACATGTGTTCTTAGGAAGTAATAACATGATTTTCAAAGATATAAAAATGTAGACAGTTTCACTGATTTTGGCTCTTTTTTGCTAAAAATCAGACTTTATCTTTTCAAAATTTCAAATATAATTTCCCCCAGTCTTTCCTGTGGTGTTATATCAGGTATAGCATAGAAGTTGATGGCCTTTCAAACACTAAAAATAAAATAAAATGAAATAGAACTTTTACTTCATTTTATTTTAGAACAATAAGTAAATTTGGATTAAATTCCATTTTGAGTCAACTTTACCATACTGCTTTGCAACATACTAGTAATTGATTTTCTTTTTCCTCATATTCTGCTACCACTTTCTTCTCCTTCTTTTATTAATGATGCATATTATCCAATATATTAACAATTAGTACTCATAAATATTTAAACAAATCTTACACCTTTAAGAATAAGAAAGTTTGCAACTTTTTATTTCCTGCCAGATACACCCTAAAGAAACTACTGTTGGCATGTGGTCAACTTGAGTTAGGTCCTCCGGCTCCTTTGTTATTCATATAAATCAGCAGGAATTTGAAACTGCTTCAACCTAAATTAGATACCTCCCACTTTTCTCCACCAGAAACTAATAAAGAGGAGAAATGAGTGGCATGCTGGGGCATAATTCAAAACATAGTTTAAATATAAAAATTTAGTTTTTCATACAAATATAATTATGTGCATTTTTTTCTGGTTAGATGCTTGAGACCTCAATAAAAAAATGTTTTAACTTTCAACACCGAGGATATCATTTCCACGTATAAGACCATTTTAAGGTTTAATGATCTAAACACTAATATCTTGAATTCTGTTACTAATCTGTACTAATTATAGTTTAAATTTACTGATTTCTCAAAAAGTAGGTCTAATTTCAAAGACCATAAAAATCACATCATTGCTACTGTTAGGTAGTGCACACATAATTGGCTGATTTTTCTACTGAAAAGTGTAGCATTGCACTTAAGAGCTTTGCCATGTAGATTTTAACTATAAAATTAATTTTCTTGTTGCAGTCTGCAACCTTAAGTGAAACTAAAATTCCTTGCCTATTTTTACTAAATAGTCTTTACGGGAACAAAACAAAAACTGAGACAATTTAATTTACATTTTTAACAAGCGGTATGTAACAGTCTTCTTTATCATTAACTCTGACTCTTGGATGAAATTTCTCGTTATTTTCCAGATTTACTGAAATGTAATTGACAAAGAATGTTGTGTAAATTTAATGTGATTTTTTGGTATATGTACATATTATGAGATGACTATCCCAATAATGTAAGTTAAAACATCTTTCCTCACAGTTACCATTTTTATGTGGATGTGGTGACAATTAACATCTACTCTCAGCAATTTCATATATAAATTACCTTTTTTATTTAAAAGATTTGTCTTAAAACAAGCATGTTTCAAAATGCACTTCACAGCTCACTCCTATTAGAATTCTTGCCCATATCCACCAAAAATACACACTTCTCAGCCTAATCCCATATTCTAATCCTTTGTGCTTCATTAAAAATACTGTTTGAGACATATCCAAAGCTCTTGTGGAAAATATTGTTTCCTATTATCACTTTCATCCACCATGATTTTATGTGTCTGAAACACCTGTACATAGTTTTAATAGCATGACTTCTAAGTTCAATAAATATTAATACCAAATTTGCCTTAATCCCTGGTAATAAAACCTAGAGAATTCTTTCTTACTCTCTATGGTTCAGTCACTATACTATTTTTTAAAATATTATTATTTTTTTAAAGATTTTATTTATTTATTTTAGAGAGAGAGGAAGGGAGGGAGACAGAGAGGGAGAGAAACAGCAATGTATGGTTGCCTCTCACATGGCCCTCACTGGGGACCCGGCCCGCAACCCAGGCATGTGCCCTGACTGGGAATCGAACCGGGACCCTCTGGTTCCCAGCCCGCGCTCAATCCACTGAGCTACACCAGCCAGGGCTAAAAATATTATTAAATGTTGCACAGAGACCACAAATATCTAGACAGAAATTTTTACTATTTCTCTTTTTTAAATTACTTTATTGTTGTTCAATTACCATTGTCTGCATTTTCTCCCCTCCACTCCCCCCGACCCCATTCGAACCCACCTGCCTCCCTTGCTTCCACCTTCCCCCTTGGTTTTGTCTATGGGTCCTTTATAGTAGTTCCTGAAAACCCTTCTCCCCACAGTCCCCTCCCCATTCCCTTCATTTTTACTATTTCATTATTTTAAAAGTTCACCTATTTTAAGTATAACTTTCCCTTCTCATAAAAAGCAATGTGCTGAATTTTGTATTTATGATTTTCCTATTTATTTAAAATATATTTTTTACCATACATTTGTATCATTATACATTGTGTATCATTCAGCTTTCTAATGTTTAGATGTTTTTCACATCTAAAGAAAATTATACTTTCTTTATTCTCCTATGGCTTTATTTCAACAATATTTCTGAGACACATAATGTTGTAGCCACTAACTGTTATTCATTCATCTTTCTTGTGTATTGCAAATAACACAGAATACAGAGCATACAAAAACCATACGGGTACACCACAAGACATTTTTCTACTTAAATTTTTATATTTATTTGTTACTAGTACTAAAAGAGCTACTGAGATTCCTACATATATTTCCCAGTGCACATACACAAGAGTTTTTCTAGTATATGCCCAAGTGTGAAACTTTTGCTTCATGCATGCACATCTTTGCTTTTACTGCGTAATATCAATTTTTTTCTAGCAGTGCAGAAATATTATGGTTTTTCTAGATCTTGTTGGTATTTTAATTTTTAAAAACAATTTGGCAATATTGTGAAATTGTATTACATTATCTCTAGGTATTTCATATTTAGATATCTCTCTAGATACTAGGGTGTTATGAATTTCATCGTCCTCTTCATATTTTATTTTCTTGTTTGTTGCTGGTGCATGCAAGTGTAATTTGTTTTAAATACTGACTTTATATCTAGAAAATTTACAAAGCTTCCTTATTAATCCCAAGAATTTATATACAGATTATCTGTGGTATTCTAGATAGAAACTTATATAATTTATAATAATAAAAATTTTGGGTTTTTTTCTATTCTTCTACCTTTAAATAATTCTTATTGAACTGAGACTGAGAGAACAATCATTTAAATATATTTTGAATAAAGACATGGATATTTATGTATGATTAAACTACAATCATAAAGATAAAAAGACTTTAAAATTGACAAAAGAAGATCTCTTATGGTAAATTTCATGAAATAAAATTGGGAAAGATTGGGTAGTTTAATGAAATTCCTCCAATAGAGTTCATTCCTTAGGCATTAGAGGTCAAAATTAGATCAATTTCAACAGAGCAAAGTACTAATTTTAAAGATTACATTCAATTGTCCACATTTAAGAAACGGTGATAGGCCAAGGAGAGTGATAGAGGAACCTGGACTGCTATAAAACTTAATTGCCTTTGATAAATTGCGAATTTCCCTTCTATGCCTTAGTTACAAGTCATCTTTTTGTATAATGGCTTGAAAGCTGAATGAGGCCTAATTGACTGAGGATTGCTTCAACATAACTGCTTTCCAAATGTGAGCAGGCCATAATAATATTTTATTGTTCTTGATTCAAATTACAATGAATGCTAAAACCTTGTCACAATGTTTTCAAATGAAAGATTTTAATTTTAGTAATTTTAGTTTTTTCTCCATAAATTTACATATATTTACATATGAACAAGCTTAAAAACTGTGAAATTTATGTCTATAGGTTTATTTATTCATATGTGGAATATTTAATTTTGCCAGATGAAACAGAAGGTTATAATTCGGCTTGTAGTTTATACTGATTTCATGAACTCTAAGAACACAGTAACGAGTATAATGGATTTCAAAAGTCAAGGAAACAATTTTGCAGACTACAGTCTAGTATCTGATTTATAGATCAAAAAGGTTCACTAGTAGTTTGGGATTATCATTTAGAAGAACCTGCCTGATCACACTTACAAGTTTTATTCTTTCTGTTTTAATTACTTTATAGAATTTATTACTAATTCATTGCATATTAAAAAGTTTCATAGAAGGCAAATCTTTCCATTTAATTTTTTAAAGATGTAAAAAGATAAGATTTTCTATGAAATGATAACTCTGCCTTTCTCACTAGCGACAGATCACATCATTAATTCATCACAGAGGAAACTCATTTGCTATCGATCTGCGTATGGTTTATTGATGTGTCCTAATATATATTTTAGTTGCTTTTGATTACATAGGCCAAGTTGTTTTACTCTGCTGTTACTACTTTTAAAGTCTCATAATGATATTAATTGAATGGCCCTCACTAACATTGAAATTGGTTGTTATCTTCTCATTAAAAAACACTCATTTTGAAAGGTTAAGTACAACTGCAAGAGACTAATAACAGAATAACATTATTTGTATATATAT
>PVJI01027357.1:0-17793 GCA_004026765.1 Micronycteris hirsuta
TCTGAGGTTTTATATCTTAGCTGTGAGTCATTTATTGATCCAGGCCAGCCTCTTATTACGTGACCCATGTTGTCACTCCACCTCTCTGCAATTGCAAGCATTCGTGAAGATTTTGGCATTCTTGAGATGGGCAGCCTAGTGTGTGACTTGCTCATTCTCTGATGCAACTGTGTGGCAGGCTGGGCAGGGGGACGGCCAGCCAGAGTGGATGGCTGACATTGTTTTCAAAATCTCTGGCATGGGGTACATGCCATAACCAGAGGGCCATGCTTGCGGAATAGGTCCCCGATTCTTGAGGTGGCCTAAGAGACTCACACTGAAGATTTCAGTTATTGGTGCAAGGAATGGAACCTTTAAAAACCTGCAGTTCGGATTCTGGTCCCATTGCTAGAAAACCCTTGAAACTTTAAAGAGAACTTGCCTTCGTTTTGACAAAGTTTATCCCCTAGGGTCCTATGTGCTTTGCTGGGATGTTTCTCTTGTCCACTGGCTTGCCCCTAGGACCCAGTTCTGAGCTGTACACCGTGGGTTCTGCTGTAACTAATAGGACACTGGAGAGTACTCTGATTTGTTCTTGGAGACAGCAGGGGTCTGTGAAAAGTGATCATCGATACTGAGTTTTCTCTCAGAGGAGCAAGATAAAGATCAACCATGTGGTCCTTGCCACCACAGCCCTTTGGCTTTGGTGTCTTGTGGTCTTGTTTGGCAACAGTGACCTCAACCTAGTAGGCAGCCATGGAATGGAATGGGCTTGAGGTTAGGTGTCTGAGTTTGGGTGCTTCCTTTGCTATTTGCCACCTATGTCACTTTGGGCAAAGTCACAGCACCGTAATAGTACCTGCATATGGGAGACTCTCAGTATTTTCTGACTTGAACGAACAAGCTCAGTTACCTTATCTATCAAATAGGAATAGGCTCGTTTATGGGCCTGTCAAAAGGGAATAGGTTTATGTAAAGTGTGGAAGGTGAAGCTGTGTTTTTTTATTGTTTTCTCATATAATAGTACATTCTTGTTTCTAACTTGGACTACCCTTGGACACCAAGGTTAGGAGGGAGTCCATGGATGACTTGAAGAAAGCTCTTCTTTAGGAAAACAACTCAAAACTTTCTTGTTGACCCTGGACCAGTAGCATCATCTCTGTGTTTGAAGAACAGCATGCTCCCTCTTCTTTCATCATTTGGACTCAATTGCTATTGTTTAAGATACCACATTTGAACTTTGTTCCACCCAGCTATATGTTGTAATGATAGCTCCAATGAGAAATTGATGGTTAATTATGGTGGAGTTTTAATGATCCAAAAGATCCTGATTAGGCTGTGACCTTTGGAAACTTGTGGCACTAGTTCTAGTTTGGACAGCATGAACCCAGGTGAACACAGGTACTCCCTCCTTGGAGAATAGCCAGGAGGGAGATGGCATCTGCTGGGGAAGGCAGATTTCTCAGTTTGAAGCTGAAGCACTTGGAGATTTTGGAGGGAAACAGCTACCAACTAGATGATTGCCATGGATACAAAAAAAGAATAGTTTTTTTAGTCAGGTTGTACTGGAAAAGGGGAGCTCATGTGGGCCATGTTTCAGCACTGATCTGTGGGCCTATGTCAGCCCCATCTGTGCGTTCTTTAGTGCTTAGGAAAATATAAGCAAAAGTATATCAGAGGTGTGTTCTTCAGAAGGAAAATCTTTCATTCTGAAATCATGGACTTTCTACTTTTTTCTTGGTGTTAAAATATCATTTCTTTTAAAAGTGATGGTGACAGGAAATTTTGTTTCTTTCATGTTCTTATTTAAATGAAAATTTAGCTATTATATATTGGTTACTATATATACATATATGTATATATATTTTTTTTTTTTTGAGGGTGAGGTTACTTTTCTATGACATTGCAAAGTTTGGGCACCTCAAGTACGAATGACCTGAAAGAACTAATAGTTTTCAAATTGCCACTATTAATTTGGAGGGTGTATGCCTTAAGAAAGGTATGATGTTTTCTTTCTATCACACTGAGGAGCCTAATTTTTTTTTCCCTCTCATTAATCTAGCCAACACAAGTGTTCTGGACACTGTACTAAGCGTTAAGGAAGAGGCCAAAGCCTTTCAAAGCTGTGCATGGATCTCTTTGGTAGATTTGGGGAAGGGAGTAACTCCTTGTCTGTCTCTGCCACCCTATGTAGTGTTTCATTAGGAAAACCTTCTAACTAGTACTTCTACTTTGCTAACATGTAGAAGAGGCTGATGCAATATAGTCCTGAGAGCAGTGCCAGATCCTTGGGTTCTCAGCCTGAGTTAACCTTGCTTGAGGTGTGATTGTATGAACCTCGTTCCCCAATTTATTCCTCTAGACCAGCAGTAGTCCCAAAGGGATATCTATATGGACAACCATTGATGATTTCAATTTAGCATATCACTGAGGAAATGAAGGAAGTTTGTAGAATTAGTACACTTAGGTATTTGGAGTTTTGTAAAACTTGGCATGTCAGACTTTTAAGATTTACAGCCTTTAGACATTTAACCATGACTCTGTGCTTGCTGGCAGGTCTGGGATCTGCAGTCTGACAGATTAGGACATGGTTCCTGCCTGGACATCTTTTCTTAGAGGGGACAGACTATAAAGCAAATGTTTCACAGTGCCCAGGGTAGTGTGAAGCATTAATAGGTGATCTGTAAATCCTGGTGGAATTGGAAGGGATTCTTGAGACCCATTGACTAACAACAGCCATGGTGTGAGGGAGACATGGTCCCTGTGTCCAGGCAATCCCTAGTCTGAGGGGAGATTACAGCTCTTGAGTTTGGGGAACCCTCAGTGTGATAGAAGCCTGCTCATCACAATTTTTGAGTACCTAAAATTATAAATGAATTCTCATGACTGAGTGCTGCCAACATTCCTGACTGAGGGAAAAAGAGCAACAGGTGGCTTATAAAGAATAAAGTGGACACAGGGTAGGGGATTAGGAGTGCTGGCAGGGCAGGCGTAGACCTTGGAAGCCCTTAGAGTGGTTTATTTGAAGGGGAACAGTTTTCTGTAAGAGTCTGGGCCCAGAAGGTGTCTCAGAACCACAGCACCGTGTTGGCTGCAATTTTCTGACTCTCTCCAGCCTCCTGGGTAAGCAGTTTGAAGAGATGGTTGACTCTGGTTGCTAAGTGGGGAAAACAGCTTAGAGGTCTGGGAGAAGTCCAGCTCTGTAGTGGCTCACAACTCTGTCTTTTTCCAGGAAGCTTCCTGAGGTTCATTCCACCCATGGTTCCATCTCTCTGGCCACTTTCCTTCTCCAAGGCTTTAAGGAACACTTGCGCTAGCTGGTAATGACACATCCATTAGCTTTATCTCCTTTAAGTTATACCTTTTTTTTTTTTTTTAAAGATTTTATTTACTTTTAGAGAGGGGAAGGGAGGGAGAAAGAGAGGGAGAGAAACATCAATGTGTGGTTGTCTCTCGCATGCCCCCTACTGGGGACCTGGCCTGCAACCCAGGGATGTGCCCTGACTGGGAATCAAACCAGCGGTTCTTTGGTTCGCAGGCCCATGCTCAATCCACTGAGCTAAACCAGCCAGGGCTAAGTTATACCTTTTTTTTTGATGGCAGTTACATGTATATTCACTTTCTCATTTTTTAATTGTTATTCTATTACAGTTGTCCCAATTTTTCCTCCCTTTGCTCTCCTCTGCCCAGCCCACCCCCTGCTCCCAGTCAATCCCTACACTGTTGTCCATGTCCATGGATCATTCATACATGTTCTTTGTCTAGTTCCTTCCCCTTCTTTCCACTATTAGCCCTTTTCCCCACCCTCTCTGGCCGCTGACAATCTGTTCCATGTTTCCATGTCTCTGGTTCTATTTTGCTCATTAGTTAATTTTGTTCATTAGATAGCCCTTATAAGTAAGGTCATGTGATATTTGTCTTTCTCCAACTGGCTTATTTCACTTAGCATAATATTCTCTAGTTCCACCCATGCTGTTGCAAAAGATAAGAGTTCTTTCTTTATGCTGCATAATATTCCATTGTGTAAATGTACCACAGTTTTTTGATCCACTCATCTACTGATGGGTACTTAGGTTGTTTCCTGCACTTGGCTATTGTAAATAGCGCTGCTATGAACATAGGGGTTCATAAGTTCTTTTGAATTGGTGTTTCAGGATTCTTAGGGTATATTCCCAGCAGTGGAATCACTGGGTCAAAAGGCAGTTCCATTTTTAATATTTTGAGGGAATTCAGTACTGTTTTCCACAACCAACAATGTCCTAGGGTCCCTTTTCTCCACTTCCTCTCCAGCATTTGTTCTTTATTGATTTATTAATGACAGCCATTCTGGCAGGTATGAGGTGATATCTCATTGTGACTTTAATTTGCATCTCTCTAATGGCAAGTGATGTTGAGCATCTTTTCATATATCTATGGGCCATCTTTATGTCTTCCTTGGAGAAGTATCTATTCAGGTCCTTTGTCCATTTTTTATTTGGATTGTTTGTCTTCTTGGTGTTGAGTCATATGAGTTCTTTATATATTTTGGAGATTAAACCTTTGTCCACTGTATCATTGGCAGATATGTTCTCCCATACAGTCAGTTCCCTCTTCGTTTTGATGATAGTTTCTTTAGCCATGCAAAAGCTTTTTAATTTGATGTGGTCCCATTTGTTTATTTTTTTAAGTTATAACTGTCCTTGAGAGGATGGTTCTTATTAGTTCTTTACTGTGCATCCTAAGATTTATAGAGTTTATAGCCTCCTTGGGCTTTATCAGCATACATTGACTCTTGAGACCCTTGCAGGTTCTAGAACTCTTCTTTCCATGGAGGAGGAGCACAGCTGAATGGTTCAAAGGTTCCCACATAGCTTGAGGAATAGCATGCAGGGTGAGTAGTGCCCTCATGACATGCTTGCCTGGCTCAGACACTTCCCATGTAGACAGATTCTTGGTTTATGGACCACTGTCACATGCATGTCTTGTTCTTCCTAACAACAGTCCTGTGTGCTCAGTGATATCTTATCCTCATCTCTCAAATGAGAAGTGGCTCATAGAGGCTAATGGGATTGCTCAAATTCCCACACCTGTTAAGCGGCAAAGCCTGGATTCAGACTCAGATCTTTTGATGCTAAACCTTATGTTCTTTCTAAGTACTATGTAGCACTTCTTTTTGGATCAGTATAGGCAGAAGGAGGGTGTGACGCCCCATTCAGGCTCAGGTTCACACCCTCTAGGAGACAGGGAACAGAGATTTCTCTTATGGATGCTCCCAGATTCTCAGGGACAATTCTAGGCATTGGTAGACTGCAGGAGCTGGAAGCACATGTAGAGATCATCCAATTAAGCTCAACATTTGCAAAGATAGATGAACTCAAGGCCCAGAAAAGCCAAACCTCTTCCCAAGGCCAAGACGATCTCTGGCCCCCCAGCTTAGTACTCCCTCCGCTGTAGATTCAGAGTATGACTTCTGCTTTCTCCTGACAAGAGTTCCTTCACTGTTGGCCTTGAGATCAAGGAGTAGTTAAAAGTGACAGTAAAAGTGTTTATTGCTGAACAGATATGATGCTCAAAGAATCTGCTGGACCTGGAAGTAAATTGCTAATTTCACAAGGCCCTTTCACAAGTGGGCTGGTGCTGTGACCCTGAGGGCTCAGGGCCTACTCCTGAGCTCATATACAAACTTTATGAGCAGGGAGGAGTAGTGAGCAGCACTTGTGGGTCCCAGTCCTACCCCTAGTCAGGCAGTGTCTCATGAGGCCTCTCAGAACTTGTGTGCAGGGTGTTCATTGGTGGCCAGGACTGTTGGCTCTTTGACCATCCTGTCCACTGAAATCCATGTTTTAATTGCATCCCAAGGCAAACATCATCTTGAAATCAATATGACAGAAGAAAAAGCACAAGCATTTCAAATCCATAGCCCTTTAGGCTCTTTGACTTAAGCTTTAACAGAAATAACTGGTGCCAATGTACTTCTCCTTTGCTGTGGTCATTGAAAAGCAAGATAGTGCTGTTTCATTTTGGTTTCAAATCCACTTTTTCAAAAAGATATAAATGCTTTTAATGATGGGGATAATTATAACGGTTTGAAGCCTGGAATTTCTTAATATGTAAAATGGGATACACAAAAGAAGTAAAACACAACTGAATCTCCTTACCAGTTCATTACCATCTATCTCTAAATTTCACAAAGTATTTCACCTTTTTTTCCATTTTCTCACATTTTTATCCTCTACCCTCACATAAATGCTCATCAAATGCTTTCTCTTTTGTCATTCTTAATTCCTTTTCTTCCTTTCTCCCACTGTGGCCCTTTTGGAAAAAAAAGAACATGAGACAAGGACGTTCAATTATTACAGACTTCCTATCAGGAATATCTTTTTCAAAGTAGGAAGATACCAAAAATTAACCATTGCATTTGGTAGTGATATAACAAAAAAAATTAATAAAAACCAGTTTAAAAATTATTAGACTGTTATCATCCCTTCAGTCTTGACCTTTTGGTAAGTCGTAAGTAAATTCTGATACACAGGTGCTGCTTTCAGAAATTCCCTGGGGCCGCCGTGGGCTGTAAGTGTGACTGCTCTCTTACCCACAGACTGTTAATAAGATTTACTACTGAAAACCAGAATCTGGATCTACTCTCTGTCTTGAGCAATAAACTTGTTCCTTGAACTTGCTGGTTATCCTTAATTTTTGCTCATTCTTCAAATTTTACTCCTACTTCAATAGCTGAACTTGTTGAAATTAGGTGGATGACTTGGGATAAACCTTCCACTGCTTGAAAAGGTGGAAATGATCATGATTTGGTTGTAGGTCTCTAGTGACTTCGTTTGGGTCCATCCATGTGCTCCGAGAATTCCAAGGTGAGGGCCTATGAAACCATTGTCCACATATGGAACAGGTTTTTAGGGCCTTCCCTCCAGGCCTGAAGAACCATCCAGGCAAGATCAGATTCCCTTGAATCTCCATATTCCTACCTAACTCAGGGCTGGGACCTAGAGTGAGCATTTGATAAATATTTGTTGATTAGCCAAAGAGATGATGAGAATTTAGTCTTATATCCCAGGACAAATGTAATCTGATTTAGTTTTCCATGGAGAATAGCCTAAGTAAATTGTCCATGTCAAACTGCTCTTCTCTGTCATCACCTACCTTTTATCCAAGGTGCCTAATTTCCCCATTGTCTCCTGCTTCCTATTTTTCAGAATATCCCTTAGATCATAACTTTCCAGAGACCTTTACCTCCTGTGGTCCAGTGGTCAGCTTTCTGTCTAGGCCTGAAGTAGTACCAGGGGAGCTGTGAGATGTGCTAGTTTCTGGTGTGTTCTCAATGATAGGGATCAGAATTTTTTCTCTTCTGAGGTCTTGCGGTCTTGCAGAACATGTGCTCTAAACCTGGCCCAGCCACTAATGACCTGTGAGCTTGGGCAAGGCACTATCCCCCAGAGGTCAGTTTCTTCACCTATGAAGTCAACCTGACTTTCCTGTCCAGGTTTCCTTTATGCTTCTCCTTCCATGGCTCCTCCCTGAACACAGAAGAGGGAGAGATGAGGAGGGCCAGAGGCAGTGACAAGGAGGAAACTAGATGGGATGACAAGAACCATGAGCTGCTGGGAAAGAACACAGAAACTTTCATAGTTCCCTGGGTGCCAGCCTCGGACTCAAATCAGGGGCGTTTGGGGAACTTCTTTTTCCAAGAGCGATTCCCAACCAGAGCTGACTGTGGAGAAGGAGGAGGAGGGAGGGGTACAGCAGGAGGACCACTGAGGAAAGTTGGCCTGTATTATGAGTAACCTTTGCAGAGTATCATTACCCAGGGTGGATATAATTGCACCGGATTAAGAAAGGCATGTGGGCAGGCTAGGTTGCTTTAGATTTTCCCATAATTAGTATATGTGACTTGGGATCCCAGAAAAGGATTAATTTGGCTCCTCAATGCTCCTTGGCAGTGATTCCTCTTTGGTGGTAGAACTGGCCCCCTAATCCTCTAGTAAGTCATTCTACTGTAAAAATGCAGAGAAAAAGTAACTTCACTACAAGCTGAAAAGCAAAGCAAAGAAGAAAGTCACCTATAATTCTAGTATCCAAATACAACTGATGTTCAAGTTTTGATGACTATTTTTATATATTTTTTTCTTTTTATTTCTATTTCCCTTGTATATAAATTCTCAGTTTTGGGTGCTGATTTTTCATGTCACATTGTTATCTCACACATATTCTCATTCCCTTTATGGTCTCTGTAGCCATTTGTTTTAGTGATTGTGCTCTATTGCCCATTCCTGTTGTTAGCACTTGCACCTTCTAGTTGCTGTGACCTCTGTACCCTTGAGAACTCATTATTGAATCTTGTTGGGTCTTGGTTGTCTCCCTGGTAGACTGCTGGTAGGGACTTTATTTTCCTTCATGTGCACAGTGTGGCTGCATAGTAGGTGATGAGAAAGGTTTGTTGTGGGAGGAACTCCCAACCCTTTACTTCTAGTTTTTCCTGATTCTCCTTGTGCAGAACCTAGTGACTCAGTTCTCCTAGACTGTCTAACACCACAGAATCATCATTTCCCCCTAAATGTTGTTTTCATCTTGTCTCCTTAAATGCCTCTTCTCTTCACAGTCTTCTGGGCCAGGATTCCCTTGGAGGTGTGTGATTGGAAGCAACCTGTTTTAGTGTATGTGAGAATATATGGGGAAGGGGCAGAGAAGGAGTTGACGATTTAATGGGTGTTTGAAAAAGAAGTCTCTTAGAATGTTTGAGTGCAGTGCTAGCCAAGAACCCAAGGGACAAGGGGATGCAGGGAAAAGAAGAAACTGGGAACTCTTGGAAGACGTGGATTTGGAAAACAGTAAAAAGTGTAGGTAGGTCTCTCCAGATTTGGATTTTGGCTTGCATATTGTCATTATGTGTATACATATGTGTGTGTGTGTGATATGTATAAGTATGTGTATATCTGTGTACGTGTGTGTGCAATGTGTGTATGTGTGTCTTCTTTCCTCAGAAGCCCTTCCCTCCACAGACTTTAATATCTCCTCATACCCGACTCTTTCTCACAGAACCCATTCCCCCTTTCCTGGGAAAATGGGCTGGATTGCAGGCACTCTTCCCAGGTCCCGGGTTATTTGCTGATTCTTAACTGTCAGCCACCCTCAGTGTCCACAGCAGCTGAATTGTATTTGGAACCAACCCACATCATTCTCCATGACCATGGCAGTGGATTTGTCCTGATTATATCATTTTTCTGCTAAAAATCTTTAGTGTCCCCACATTAGGATGAAACCCAGATTTCTTAGTCCAAAGGGCCTTATGTAGTTCAGTTTCTGCCCACCTCTGACTATTTCCCTACAGAAGCAGTTTGTTCCAGATATCCTGCTACCCTACTGAATCAGACTTCATTTAATGCCTTCATGGTTTTTCCTGTCCTTTTTCCTGTACCTGTGAATGTCCCCTTTCCTTCATTTGTCTAACTTCTATTTACCTTTCAATACTCTATACAACATCATGCCTCTAAGAAACCTTTCCCAACACCTCAGTCTGACTGAGAGAGCACCTCATCTCCCAGCACAGTGATTCTGTCTCCCACTAGAGTGAGGTCTCCTTGGAGGGGAGACATTGTTCATTCACCGTCTTGCATCTCAAGCATCCAGCACAGTGCCTATCGCAGGCTACCATGAATGCTCATAGGATGGATGAATGATGAATGAATGATGCCATGTTGTCTACTTCTGGAATTGTCAGTGGCCTGGATATCAGGTGTTTTAGTTTGGGTGGAGAGGACATTAAATCTCTGGCCTATTTTTGCCTCCCAACAAGATTGTTTGCTCCTGGATGGCAGGGATGACCTTGCAGCTCTTGGTAAACCCAAAGCCTGTGGGCATACCAGGCATTGAGTCGGTGTTTTTTGAAAAAAGAAAGATGTAGACACAGCATAGGAAAAATAGCCAACAATATTGTAATAACTATGTATGGTCCCAGGTGGGTACTGGAAATATCAGGGTGAACACTTTGTAAAGTATTATATATGATTATCTAACCACTATGCTATACACCTGAAATTAATGCAAAGTAATATTGAATGTAAACTGTAATGAAAAAATAAAATTAGAGTTCTAGCCAAGATGGAAGCATAGGTAGGAATCCTTCGCTTTCTCACACAACCAAAAGAAGGATAACAACCAATTTAAAAATAATAAACAACCAGAAGTGCCAGAAAATCAAACTGTATAGAACTTCGACAACCAAGGAGTTAAAGAAGCATTCACCCAGACCAGTAAGAGGGGCGGAGATGGGAGACGGGCAGCCGAGCTGAGAGTATGTGCGGCAAGGTGGTGGATACTGTGGGCGAGGCAGGGCTGGCTGAATGGGAAACTAAAGACTCAAAGATAGTTGTAAAATACTGTGGGGGTTGCCATGGCGGGAGAAACTCCCAGTCTCACAGGAGAGTTCATAGGAAAATGGGGCTAGTGTGGAGCAAGCGAGCAGCATTGTTCTCTCTCTTACCCCTCCCCCACAGATAGTGCCACAACACAGCGAAGAGGGTTGTCCCACCCTGGTGAATGCCTGAAGCTCTACCCTCTTACTATATAACAAGTGCACCGAGATGAAGAAATATGGCCCAAATGAAAGAACAGATCAAAACTCTAGAAAAAGAGCTAAGTGATGAGGAGATATACAACCTATCTGGTGCAGAGTCTGAAACACTGGTAATCAGGATACTCACAGAACTGATTGAGCTTGGCTGCAAAATGAAGGACGAAATAAAGGCTACCCAAAGTGAAGTAAAGCAAAATATACAGGGAACCAACAGTGAAGGGAATGAAACTGGGACTCAAATCAATGATTTGGAACAAAATTAAGAAATAAATATCCAACTGGAACAGAATGAAGAAACAAGAATTCAGAAAAATGAGAGCCTTAGGAATCTGTGGGACAACTTTAAGTGCTCTAACATCTGAATCATAGGGGTGCCAAAGGAGAAGAGCAAGAGCAAGAAATTGAAAACTTATTTGAACAAATAATGAAGGAAAACTTCCCCAATCTGGCAAAGGAAATAGACTTCCAAAAGTTCAGGAAGCCCAGAGAGTCCCAAAAAATTGGACCCAAAGAGGAACACACCAAGGCACCTCATCAGGTTACCCAATATAAAGATAAAGAAAGAATCTTAAAAGCAGCAAGAGTAAAGGAGAGAGTCACGTACAGAAGAGTGCCAATAAGACTATCAGCTGATTTCTCAAACCTTATAGGCAAGAAGGGGCTGAAAGAAGTATTCCAAGTCATGAAAGGCAAGGACCTACATCCAAAATTATTCTATCCAGCAAAGGTATCATTTAGAATGGAAGGGCAGATAAAGTGCTTCCCAGATAAGATCAAGTTAAAGGAGTTCATCATCATCAAACCTTTATTATATGAAATGTTAAAGGGACTTATCTAAGAAAAAGATAAAAGCTATGAATAATAAAGTGACAACCAATTTACAGCTATTAACAACTGAACCAACCCGCCCCCCCAAAACCCCCAAACAAAACCCCAAAACAAACTAAGCAAACAACTAGAACAAGAACAGCATCACAGAAATGGAGATCACATGGAGGGTTTTCAGTGGGGAGGGGGAGGGGAAGAATGGGGGGAAAGGTACAGGAAATAAGAAGCATAATTGGAAGGCACAAAATAGTTGGGGAGAGGATAAGAATGGTATAGGAAACAGAGAAACCAAAGAACTTATATGTACAGGGGGGTAATGCTGGAGGGCAGGGGGAGGGGACAGGGTGGAGGGGGAATAAAGGGGAGAAAAAATTGGGAAAACTGTAATAGCATACTCAATAAAATATACTTAAAATTAAAGAAAGAAATAGAAAACAGAGGGAGGGAGAGGAAGAATAGATTTGTTTCAGGATTTTTGTAGCACTGTTGGTTTGAGTCTAGTCAGAATAAATGAGTTCCTCTCTCGCTCCACAACTTTGGGTTCTCTGACCTATTCTGGCAGCTCCAAGAAATTACAAGGCCTGTTGGGTCCCCCAAAAGGGAGCGAATCAAGATTACTTTTAGATGTTTTTAAGCGGATGTCAGAACATTTTTGAATTATTGGTGCAGTATCATTATCAAGATGATTGTGATATTATCTTATTTATATATTCATGGTACTTAATTGTTCTTCATGATTAATTATGACATTTTATTCCTCATAATCCCTCCTGGGTCCTATGTGGATTATAGAAAAGTTACATAAAGTGAGGTGTGCTTACCATGGGTGAATCAAAAACCCTCCTTATTTTAATAGCTATGCACTATTTTTTTTTCTTTAGGAAAACATTAAAGTTTGTGCTAGAATATGTATTTGAATCCCGAGTTCTTACCTTACTAGTTTTGGAATTTGGAACAAGTTACTTGACCTTAGTGTAAAACAGGTATGTAGGGTGGTGAACACACATTACAATATACATACAGATGATGTATTATAGAACTGTACACCTGAAACCTATATAATTTTATTAACCAATGTCACCCTAATAAATTCAATTAAAAAAGTGTATAAAATAATACTAACCTCACAATTACTAGTATAGTATATGACAACCAAATTCCAACCCTGGACCATGGAGTCAATGTTTCTAATTGGGAGAAAAGGTTAGGAAGTGGAATCTGAGAATATAAACCACTCATTTGAGCATACGAGAATGAAGAAAAAAAGAAGAGTCCTCCCCATTGTCTCTTTCTTTAAAAAATGATTTGCTTTTGTTTGAAGACTGGATAGAGGTAGAAAATTATTTTACATATGTAAATATATAATGATAATTTGCAAAGGGAATGAATAGAATTATTAAAATGTTACTTTCAATCTTCAAAAAGATTTTAAAGGGTTTAAGATTTTCATTTATTTGTTAATTTGGATAGTCAAAGTAAAATTTTATTTTAGTCATCTTTTCATGCCGTGAATAGAATACAAAGGTGATATTTTTGTAAAATTTGATATATTTTCTAAAAATGTTTACATACCACTTTTAATGTGTATTAGAACAAATACTTTTATGACATGAATTTTGTGGACATTACTGCTTAGAATGAGGTAAAAGGAGTAATATTTCAGTAATATACCTTTTAAAATAAATCTGGAGAAGCAAAAAGAGTGAGTTGATCTAGAGAAAAGTATTAATAATACAGGTGGTGCATGGATATGGGAAAAACTGAAGGAGGGATGTGAATTACTGAGTTTTTCTGAAACCCTAGATTACAGCGTGAGTCCTGCTATTTCCCTTTGGAGAGTTCCAAATGTCTCCCTGGGAAATACAGACTGGTGTAGGAGACCTGCCCCATGTTCAGCTGATGGCAGGGGGAAGGTTCAGAAGTGTAACAGTGGGTGTAGCTCTCTCCCTTCAGAGACAGGTGGCTGGACCTGAGGGAGATCAAGATTCAGGAGCTGACCCAGAGTGTCTGTCTGTGTTTGGAGGCAGGCCAGAGGCATGCAGTGAAGTAGAGAATGTGTCCTTTGAGCCCCTAGTCCTACCCTTAGTGCTCCCAGCCTCTTCTATTCTGCCTCTAACTCATTGAAGACTGTCTCTGGGTCATAGTGAGACTTTGGTGACTGAGTAGGTATCAGGAGATGTGAAGTGGGATCCTGGTTTTATCACCTGCTAGCTGTGGGACCACATGTAAAGTTACTTCACCTTTCTGGACCTATATGTAATATGGGTTTGATTTGCCTGTTTTGTAGATGTTGTAAGGATTAAACAAGATCTATTATTTGGGAAAGCTATTGAAAGTAGGTGTTTGATTAAATGTTGGTGAACTCAAGGAAAAATAGTGTAGTTTATTTAAATTAGAGTGTAGTCATCTGTTAGTAGTTCAGAGTGGGTATCCATAATTGAAAATAAAGAATTTAAAAATTAAAAAAAGTTTTGATGTGGTTAAAATTAAAAACAAAAAAAGTGGGTCTCCATTCAGGGGCACACAATTTATAACGGTCAGAATTATAGTCAAAAGGAGGACGCTGTTAGGGTAAAATGTCAAGTGTCAGTGACCAGAGGAATCTTTCAGGGGCAGATATTCTCCAGTGGGTTTGTCTTCCTTGTGGTTGATGTTGAGTTAGGGGTCTGGCTAGCCTTGTTCCTTTTGTCCAATTCTCTTCTGTTTTTCTCTGAGGCACTCATTCAGTACTTTAGGCTATTATTACCAATGGTAGCAACTACCATTTGTTGAGCACACACTGTGTGCCAAGCACTGTGTTAAATGCTCTCTGCCTGTTACTTCATTTAAACCTCATCACCCGTGGAACTAGTACTACATTTTATAGATGATAAAAATGAGGTCTGAGGAGAATAAAGAGCTTGTCCAAGGTGACACGCTCAAAAGTAACTAAGCCAGGATTACATCCAAGTCTGTCTGACTGCAGTATTTATGCTTTTAAAACTCTGCTATCCTGTGCAATACAATTCTGCATCAGTGTCAGCATCAACAAATATTTTCTGAGCGCTGTCTAGTTGTCACACATTGGTATAGACAGAGACAAAACACACACACAAATTCCCCTGACTTTGAGAAACACATTCTAGCTTAGTAAGACAAGGACTGGGCTTTACGTAAACCCGGGGCAGCTTGCTCCATGCTATCTGATCCTAGCTTCCTCATCTACACTAGGAGAGGGCTGGAATGGCTGATCCCCAAAGCTGCTCCTAGCTTTGATAGGACTGTGAAGTGCATGAGGGAAGGACTAATGCTTCCAATCTCTTAGAGTTCCTTGCACAAAAATGCTGGCAGCCTGCTTGGCCCCTTGTTTGGTGGATTTCCTCCCACTGAGGCCACTGGCATTGGGTTGAGGGAGCATGTGGCGAGTTCAGCCCAAGATGACTTTGGGTCCACAGGTCACTTTGTTGGTTTGGTCCATCAGTCTTGGGGATCTTCCAGATTGATATCTCGAAAGAGCCCAGAAAATTAAGGACCGTAAGAAGCTGGAATTAAAGCTGATTTATTAAGCTTCTATAATAGAATAGGGGAGACTATTGTGCCTCTATTCAGCAGGGGAAGCTCAGGCTTTAGGACTGCAAGGTAACCTTGCTTCAGGTTGAATGGAAAGGAGGTTCCCAGCCAAGCCTGATATTGCTTATTCCAGAAGTCCCTTCCAATGCTAGGTTATGTGATTCCTTTCTGAGCCTTTGTAACATTCTGAGCTTATTATTATTATTTAGGAAAAAGGCATTTTCATGTTATGTTTACATTATGTGTTAATGTGTTTTCCTTGCTGGACTAAGAACTCCTTCAGGGTAGAGCTGAAACTTACTGATCATCAAACCTCTAATACTTAGTCCAGTGTCTATCATGCAGTGGTGTCCTGTAAGTGTGGGTGAAACAAAACTGAGGGGGAACATCATAACCAAGGTAACTGTACCTGTTTTTGGCTCCCAGGAGGGTGCTATTTCATTGGAAGAGGAGCTTGCCCTGGTAAGTAGGAGAGTAGATCATCCAGCCCTGCTTGGGAGCCCTTAGTGGCACCACTACTGTCATTATCATCACCACCACTTAAGACTTGGCCACAGACAGGACACACTGATGTCACACTTCACCCCAAGCCTTTTTCAGCATAGTGTCAGGTCTTGGAAACCTAAGGTAATCCAGAGGAAGGCACCAGGAAGACGTGAGGGCAGAGTGACATTAATTGCTGCTCATTGTGCCTAATCCCCCAGTGAATCAAATGTGAGACAATAGAGGTGCTTCAGCCAAACCCTTGGCTGATGGAGATGGAATTAGCCTGGTTGAAGTCCAAATTATTTGTTGTCTTTGCTGGAATGAGTGTTAGAAATGCCACTGAGTTCCAGAGATGCCATAGCTGTTGTGTCTACTCTGTTTGGACAGGCTGTTATAAGTACAATTTGTTTTTCCTTAAAATAAATTGTTTTCTGATTCCTGAGCCTAATTGCTCACCTTGCTATTTGTGGCAGAACAGGATGAGTGTCCCTCAGCAGGGCTCAGTATCTGTGGGGGTGTTAGGACAGGTGTGGCTAGTGGGGCCTTCTTCCACCACTGGAATGTGGCCTCTCACTCCTACTAGGTGACCTCTCCACATGGAAAATGGGCAAGGCTCCAACAGGTCTGGCCAATGCTTGCCCAGGGTGGGCTAAGAGAGACTCTAAGAGCCTGCCTTGGTGCACTTTACTCTCTACTCTCTTTTGATTCTTCTTTCTCTCAAATGCATATAGGACATTTCCTCAATGGACAAACCCAAAATAAAGTAGATGTGGAAGGCTGAGATCAAGAACGGATTGCTGTGTCTGGGAAGCAGCAAGTAAAGTCCTATAGACCACCCAGACTGAGAAGTAGCATTCTGTTTGCTGCTCTCCTTCTAGTCCATACACCCTTCCTTCCCCATGTCTTGCCAAATGCCAGCAGCAAAAATGGAGGAGAGGCTTTGGTCTCAGTAGCCAGGTAATTAGCCCTAGAGTTGCTTTTTGCTTTGTGTCTAGTTAGACTTCAATACTATTTTCATCATCTCCAACATCATTTCAACCATGTCTATATTACCATTACTTTCAAATACCAACACTGTATGTTGTTATATGCTACAACAGCATCATCAGTACCACTATCCTGACCACTACAACTGCCACCACCACCATCACATTCACCACCTTTAGCACTACTACCACTGTCTTCCCCACCATCACCTCCTCTGCCTTCATTCACCACAACTTATCATTTTTACCATGTTCACTACCCCTATCATTATTACCACCACTACTGCTACCATGATTCATTCTCATTACCACCATCACCATCATCACTATTTCTACTTATTGTCACCATTACCACTACCACAACTAGCATGGAGAAGAGAATATACAGGAGTTGATGAATAGCCATCTTCAAATGATTAAAAGGCTGTGGAGGAATAGTTCAAGTTACTCCGTATGGATAAAGAAGTTAGAGTTAGAAAAATGGACAGAAATTAAAAGGAATTATAATTACATTTGGATAAGTGTAAGCAATGTTTTTCATGGAATTAGGGGGATACAAGAGGAGTGAGAAATTTGATAAAAGATGATGAGTAATTTACACTCTGGCTGGTGTGGCTCAGTCATTTGAGTGCCGGTATGCAAATTGAAAGGTCACTGGTTTGATTCCTAGTGAGGGCACATGCCTGGGTCATGGGCCAGGTCTCAAGTTGGGGCATGTGAAAGGCAACAAATTGATTGATGTATCTCTCACACATCAATATTTCTCTTCCTCTCTTCCCCTCTCTAAAATAAATAAATAAAATCTTAAAAAAATATGATGAGTAATTTAGAGATGTTGACAGCCAGCTAGGGTGGTCCAGTAGGTGGTCTTCCAGTTCAGTCTCTCACTGATGCTTTACTCCCCTCTATAGACTCCATTGAGAGTCTATGGTTATTCAGGAACTCATTTAATCCTAAATAGTTAATTACTTCTGGCTATTTTTTATTTTGTAAGTTTCTAATCATTCTAGAATATAGCAACACATTCTATTTTAAGAATTTAAGACGTTTACCTCACACCAGTCAGAATGGCCATCATCAACAAAGCAACGGATAAATGTTGGAGGGGATGTGGAGAAAAGGGAACCCTACTGCACTGTTGGTGGGAATGCAGACTGGTGCAGCCATTGTGGAAAACAGTATGGAACTTCCTCAGAAAAATTAAAATGGAACTGCCGTTCGACCCAGCAATTCCACTACTGGGATTATACCCTAAGAATCCTGAGAAACCAATTCAAAAAAACCTTTGCACTCCAATGTTCATAGCAGCACAATTCACAATAGCCAAGTGCTGGAAACAACCTAAGTGCCCATCTACAAATGAATGGATCAAGAAACTATGGTACATTTACACAATGGAAT
>PVJI01027358.1:0-17796 GCA_004026765.1 Micronycteris hirsuta
GGGGAGGAGGGAGGTTGGGGAGGAGGTGAGACAGGAGGGGAAGAGGGGGAGGGGAGAGGATGCAAATAACTGTAATTAAACAAAAAAAATTAATAAAAAAGACTCTTGAGCAGGTTCTGTTGACAGCACTGTTCCGGTGTGTCACCCCTGGCTCAGTGACTCCAGAATGACATTGGGTCCCTGTTGAAAGAGCCATTCAGGCTATCTACTGCCCATCAGCTCAGTCCATGAATATTCATAATTGAGAACAAAACTGCCTTAAAAAGGTCTTTTTGACATTAGTACTCAGCTATAGCAATTGATTTCTCACTCTTTCCATTGCTAGCTACTGCCACTTTTCTGATCCTTTCAAGTTACATTCTATGTGTATATGGAGACCATTCCCTGCCTAGTCTGTGTGTGTGTGTGTGTGTGTGCGTGTGTGTGTGTGAGAGAGAGAGAGAGAGAGAGAGAGAGAGACCTCTGTGGCAATGAAACTCTATCCCAGTATCAGGCTTATATTGATAATCTGATTACTGGTATTGTTTTTTTCATCAGACTTTCTATAACTTAGACTATAGAGACCTAGCTGTTCCCTCGGTTTTGACCTTCTAGATCCTTGAACCTTGATGTACTTCTTTTGATTTGGGCCACTGTAGGGGATTTATTACTCAGCCTGCTGTTTCTAGCCTCAGAAAATTGTTTGGCTTTGTCCTCGTCCTTAGAAGGTTGACTGTAGCATTGCCTGTATCCTTATGTTAGAACATATTTTAGATTTACACCTGACAAGAGATATTATAACATTCACATTAAAAAGTACTTGCTTTTAAAGAAGGTTATACAGATTTGAGTGCATATGTGAGGGGGAAAACTCAAAGAAATTTATTGTATGTGAAGGATAGTATCATTTAAAAATCTATTAGATTTACATTTATTTTCTAATTAGGCCGATAAAATTCAATCATTACTTTTATTTAATGCCTCATTTTAGGAAGTTTTTCTTAAACTAACGGAATAGATGTATTTCAGACTAAAGGAATTTTCAGACCCTGGAAATCTACCCTTTTCTTAATTAGACGAGGAGACTGGTAAAACATCTGGAAAGTAAGGATTTGCCAGCCTCAGTGTTTCTCTGTTGTGCAAAATACATGAAAGGAGAAAAGCCAGAGCTGCCTTTGTACAATTAATATCTGGGCAGGATATGTACTGCTGCATGATATATGTTTGGGAGAAAAATTGCTCTTTTCTGAAGACAGGCCAGAAGGACTAGGTGGCAGAGAGAGCAGCCGCAGGCATGCAGAATGGCTGGGAGCCATCAGTCAAGCACTGTGGTGGCTGCTTTCACAGGGTAGAGTCAGCCGCACTATGAATGGAGTTGCTCTCATGAGTCAGGCAGATGCTGAATCTCCCCATATGGGAGGTTAGGACCAAAATATCCAAAAGGGAGGTGACAGAGTTTAGTGACAGTCTGTGTATTTGATTCCATCCTCTGCTACTTCACAGGATGTTTTCCACTCTGTGCTGCTGTTTCCTCACTTACAAAGTGATAGATTAATAATGCCATCTACCTCATAGGTAGAATACCAGGTATGAAGTGGTACTCAATGCATTTTAACTAATATTATCCTGATTATTATTACCCCTGATACTGGGAAATAGTATGTATTTTAGTGGCTAATAACATGGGTCAGACATTATATTAACTAGGCTTCTATGCTGGTGCCACCACTTATCAGTTTTTAACATGGGGTGAGTTGGTTAACCTTTCTGTTTCTCATTTTTCTCATGTCTAATGGGGTGACTAGAAGTACCTGTCTCATAGGATACTTAGGAGAATAAATGAGATCAGATATGTAAAGCAGTTAACCTAGTGCCTGGCGTATAGTGAGCAGTCAAATATTAGATGCTATTTTATTTTATTTTTAAATATATTTTATTGACTATGTTATTACAATTGTTCCATTTTCCCCTTTGTCCCCCTCTACCTGGTACCCGTTTTCCCTCCAAAAAAGCTATCATTTAGAATTGAAGGGCAGATAAATTGCTTCCCAGACAAGGTAAAACTACAGGAGTTCATCATCACCAAGTCATTATTATGTGAAATGTTAAAGTGAACTGTATAAGAAAAAGATCAAAACTAGATTTTATTTTAATTACCATCATCAATGCAGTCATCATAATAATTAATAATATGAATTGAACCTTGTGATGTTGTCTTCAGCATAAGAACTTAGGGGTTCCAAAAGCTTCAGTCAGTCATATACTCTTTCTCTTAACAGAACTCTAATGCTAGAAAATGAATGGCCAATGCCACAGTCTTACCAACAGATTCAAGATATTGGTCCTCTTTCTTCCTGTCTGAATTTCAAAACTCTCCATGGCTTACTTTCTTGAGGGACTGGAAGAAGACTTTTTTAAAAAGATTTTATTTAGTTATTTTTAGAGAGGGGAAGGGAGGGAGAAAGAAAGAGAAACATCAATGTGTGGTTGTCTCTCACGTGGCCCCCACCGCGTACCTGGCCCACAACCTAGGCATGTACCCTGACTGGGAATCGAACCTATGACCCTTTGGTTCGCAGCCCACGCTCAACCCACTGAGCTATGCCAGCCAGGGATAGGAAGAAGACTTTTTATTAGATCAATAATGGAAAAGAAACACAGAAGAAAAAAGAAAAGAAAATTTATCAGCAGTAAGTTTCTATGTATCCTGGGTCCTAATAGCCATAATTGCATTTGTCTAGACAGCTTCTGAGACTTTTCTGGATGTAAATAAACAAAACTATGTAATAAATAATATTATATATATATATATATATATATATATATGGTTTTAACTCCCTAAATGTGTAATTTTTGTAATGGCTCTATTGAGATATAATTCACATACCATAAAACTCACATTTTTAAGTATAAAATTCAGTGGTTTATAGTATTTTTACAATGCTGTAAGATCATCACTACTATCTAATTTCAGAATATTTTTATTATTCCTTCCACACTACTCTCCGCAGTCCTGAGATCTTTATCTTCAACAGAGTTTGGACAGAACAGACCTAGTGACACCCCTTCTTTCCAACTACCCTCCAACCTCTTTTCTAGTCACCACCTTTGGAACCACATCAGCCATCCTCAGCCTCCAAGACCAGCCAACTCGCTGAAGAACCATGAGCTCCAACATTTGTTAGAATCATTCCACTGAGGTGGGGCTGCCATCCCACCTGGCCAATCTGCATCTGTGGGCCTCCTACACCTACCTCTCCCTGGGCTTCTATTTTGACTGTGATGTTGTAGCTCTGCAGGGTGTGGGCCATTTCTTCCAAGACTTGGCCAAGGAGAAGCATGAGGATGGTGAGCATTTCTTAAAGCAGCAAAACCAGTGGGGTGGCCACCCACACTTTCTTATAGGATATGGTGAAGCCTTCCCAAGATGAGTGGGGTAAAACTCAGGATGCCATGAAAGCTGCCATGGAGTTGGAGAACAACCTGAACCAGGCCCTTTTGGACATGAATGCCCTGGGTTCTGCCCACATAGCCCTTCATCTCCATGACTTACTGCAGAACCACTTCTTGGATGAGGACGTGAAACTCATGAAGAAGATGGGTGACCACTTGACTAGCCTCCACAGGCTGGCTGGCTCCTGGGATGGGCGAGCATGTCCTCTGAAGGCTCACCTCAAGCAAGATGAAGAAGCCTTTGGAGCCCAGAGGCCTTTCAGGGGCCCCTCTGCATTTCCCTGGAGTCTGGCTTTTGCCTGAGCCTCTCCCTGAAACCACTAGGCATCATTGTAACCACTGTGAAGTGCTCTCTCATATGTGTTGAACCAAATGGAAACATTAAATCTTTTTACAGAAAAAAAGAATATTTTTATTATTCCTTCGAAGAAACCCAAACTCCCCCTTCCCCTCAACCTCTTCCAGGCCTAAACAACCACTAATCTACTTTCTGTCTCTATGAAATTGCCTATTCTGTATGTTTCATCCAGAATTATGTAATCTGTGACATTTTGTATGACTTATTTCACTTACCATGTTTTCAAGGTTCATGCTATAGCATGTATTAGAACTTTATTCCTTTTTATGGTTGAATATTTCATTGTCTAATGCTTTGTGATGTTTTAAGTAATTTGCATCTTAACCCTTCAATTTATTCAATGTCCTCAGGGTATCTCTTCTCTGTTCTTTCTATAATAGAAAGGGTTTTCAGGACTCCCAGGCACTGTAGGGCACATGGGAAGGAGTGGATAGCAGAGGTTGTTCAGGCATGTTTCTATCAAATGCTTAGATCTTAGCTCTGTATACAGTCACAGACATTATGGACCTATCCAATAGTTTCTTTCATATTCATAGCTAAGACAGAAGAGTTACTGTCCCTCAGGCACAGACATACAAAAATTCATGCAGCTTCCTGTTTTCACACAGATGGGCACTGTCCTCTGCCTGCAAAGAACCTAGAGAAGAGCCAGCTTACAAATATTGCCTTGCCTTCCATACTATTTTAATTCTGATTATAGAACATTTGCTGTTCCTTCAGGGCTCTCACTTACTGTGCATCAAGGAGCAGGGTAGTGATAAATTTCTAAAGGCTAATGTTTTAATTAAAAGAATCCTAAAAACAAGTGACATTTAGCATTGTGGGAAAATATTATTGGTATGTGCTTTGGAGTCAGGTGAGTCTGGATTTGAATTTCTCAACTTGTGACTGTGGGTTCTTAGCCTCTCTCAGCCACCATTCACTCATCTTCAAAATGGCATAATAATAATGCCTATCTCATAGGATCATGGTGAGGATGAACAGAGTTCAATCTGGGATAGCTCTTCATAAATAGTAATGTACATGGTTACTCTTGCTTGGGTATACTTTCCTTTAACAACAACAACAATTTTACTTTGTATAATGATTAATAGCTTTTGACTTTGAAATCACATGACATAGGTTTGAATCCTGGCTATTAGCTGTGCAACCTTGGGTGAACTCTAACTTTCTGTTACTCTGTTGAGAGTTTTAAACTAGTTTATGTTTTCTAAAGTATCTTGGCATATGGTAGTGGCTTGATACACAGCAACTATTGTTGCCAGTAATAAAGCAAATATATCTTCAGGTATCATGTTTATATCAGTCTACACAGGCTGATTGCCTTCCTATTGTACTTAGAATAAACTCTAGACTCTTCTACATGGCCTATAGAGTTCTACGCGATCTGGCCCTGCCTACTTAACCTACCCCAAATCCTGCCACTTTCTCCCTTTGCTTCCTCTGGGACTGCCATATTGGTCTTCTTGTTATTCCTCAACCAAACTGTGCTCTTTCTTGCTTCAGGGTCTTTGCATTTGCTATTCCCTTTCTCTGTGTTTCCAGATCTTCCAATTTGTGGCTCCTTTTTGTCATTTGGGTTTCAGTTCAAGTGTTAACCTGCTTAGAGAGGCCCTCCTTAACCACACAATATAGTTTCCCCATGCCCTAGTCACTCTGTTTTATTATCCTGCTTTATTTTTGCAGCATTTATTGCTATATAAAATTATTTTCTTTGAGCCCTGGCTGGTGTAGCTCAGTGGATTGAGTGTGCGCTGGGAACCAAAGGGTCCCGGTTCGATTCCCAGTCAGGGCACATGCCTGGGTTGCGGGCCAGGTCTCCATGAGGGCCATGTAAGAGGCAACCATACATTGCTGTTTCTCTCCCTCTCTGTCTCCCTCCCTTCCCCTCTCTCTAAAAAAAAAGACACCAGTTAAAAAAATATTTTCTTTGACTTCCTGTTTATTGTCCACTTTCCCCACTAGAGTATAAGCTGCATGAGGGCAATCACTCGATCTTTTTGGCTCATTAGTGTATTGCAGCAACTGGAGTAGGACTTGAGGAATAGTAGAATAAATATTTGTTGGATGGATGGATGGGTAGAGGGAAGGAGATACACAGCAAAGATCTTCACTCTGACTTTTGGGAATGTCATGGCTGGAAGAGGTATTTCCCCACTTCCAAAGGTATAGATCTGCCTTCAGATTACAGGACAGTGGCTCATTAGAACAGATTACATCTCTTACTGGAAAGAATCCCAATGCACTATCCTCCTGCATAGCATTGTCTTGGGAAACTGCATTGGACACCTAAAGATATACTGTTAGACAGCCACATGTGTGGCTCCATGAGGTAAACCTCTTTTTCACATTGAATTACCCAGATGATTTCATATGTTGTCTGCCTCACTTTGTGTGTAGATAACATTTGGAATGCTTTTTAATTTCAGTTAAACAGGCTTTAGAAGGCATTGGGAGTATTAGATGCCTGGCTTGGTAACTAATCGTGAGCCAGAGTTAGGAAGATAGCTTGCCTGTAAACATATGGATGCTAATAGTGGCAAGAATTAGCAAACTCCACAGAGGAGCCTGGACTTGACAATTTTATTATAATGGGAATTTAGTAAGAAAATAATTGAGGGTCTCTGGAAAAATTAGCAATAGCAATGTGCTGTTCCTACAGAATTAACAAAGGCAGAATGTGCTTGACTGAGAAACTTGGTTCATTTGGTTTCTTTTTGTATCTTTTATTGTTTGTTTGAAAATATTAACGATAAGGTAGGAAAGGGTTTAGAAATAAACCAGGACATGGTGACCCCTGATGATTGGATCTATCTAAATCTCTCTAAGCACGTATACGGATTGGAACTCTCCCACAAGTCTCAGTCATCTCTTGGTCAAGAATGTTCATGGTTTGTGCTTCTTGCACTCCTCTCAAAGCCCCTAAAATTAGTATGATGACAAATTAGAAGAGGGAAGTGTTGAAACTAGAGGGGGAACTCATTTAGTGGTTTCCAAATGCTGGTTATTGGGCTTTGGAGAGTCTCATTCACAGAGGTCTGCATCTTTAATAAGCTCCCCAGGTGTTTCTGATGTAGATATTTCTGCACTATGTTTTGAGAAACACTCATTTAGTGTTTTTTGCTTAATGATATTTTAAAATTTTAGTGTAACCCAAACCTTACACTCTCATCAGTTCTCTTCCTCTTCTGTCTTTCAGCTGTAGAAGGTTGATTAGGTGGTTGCCTATTACTTACCACTGGAAAGCCTCTTATAGGGTATTAACTCCCTTTCTTACTACGCATGTGCAGTTGTCTATTAGGCAGGCTTTTGGTGTCTTTTTTGTCCCTATTCTTCCATACTACAGTATGTACCAAAATTTCCTCCCAATTATAATGGTTAAAGGGTTGTAATTCACTGTTCTTACCAATCAGAGGTTCCGTGTAGGTGCTAGTGTCTGAATGTTTGTGTTTCTCCCAAATTCATGTGTTGATAGCTAATCCCAAGGTGATATTAAAAGATGGGGTCTTTGGAGCTGATGAGGTTATAAGGGTGGTACCCTTATGAATGTGATTAATATCTTTATAAAAGAGACCCCACAGAGCTCCCTAACCCCTTCTGCCATGTGAAGAGCAATTAGGAGTATGTGGCCTAGATGGGACCCCTCCTCCAACCATGCTGGTGCCTGATCTCAGACATCCAGCCTCCAGAAATGTGACACAATTTTTTCTGCAGTGTGTAAGTCAGCCAGTCTGTAGCATTTTGTTATAACAGCCTGAATGTGTTGAAATGGACTGGCAGTGGGTGTCTTAGTCATTGGTTTACATAGTTTAAAGCTCTCATAGCAACTGAAACTTAAATGAAGAAACTCAGGCACAAAACTTCAGTGCAAACTTCAGAGCCCTTCCTTGAACTCCAATCCAAATGCATGCAACGCTAACCTCTCTAGCCCAGCCACGAATGCCTCCCATATTCTGTCCCATAGCAACAGAGGACCTGGCACCTGTTAGAAAAATTGATAAAGGAGGGTTTGGAGAGTTAGCTTAATTTTAGCTGAGCCTGGAAACACAGGCAGGACATCTTCAGATACTGTTAGAGACAAAGTGCAGTCTAGAAAAAGGTAAGAATATGAAGATAATCACACATGAGGTGGAGCCTTTTTCCAACTTAATAAATACACATCAGAACCATTTAGAGTGAGAAGAGGAAGAGATGTGTTAAAATGAAGATTCTAGGGCCACAGGCTCTGAGATTTTTCAGCTTTTTGATTCCATAGGTCTTGGGAGGGACTTACAAATCTTAGTTTTAACAAGCCCCTACCCAAATGATTTTGATACAGGTGTTTCACGCAGAACACTTTGAGAAATACTGGCTTAGTCCAATAATAGCTTTGCACAGATGTAGAAATTAACAGAGAGGAGAGTGAACTGTTGGTTAAAAGTAACCATTCTGGAAATGCTGTAAAAGATTCTTTTATCCGAGCTGGGCTCCGAGCCATAGTCCTTAAAGTCTCTCCTAATTTGTACTTGGCTGTAAATTTAATATCCATTTTATGATACTTGAAAGAGATGCATAATTTCATGGTTTGGCCATTACTGCTGGCATTAAAGAAATGACTATTACTTGTACTTAATATATCTTTCCAAGTTCCTTAATGACTTTGAAGCATATAGCGTAAATCCTACTCTGTTTGCATATAGAGCACAAATGCCGAAAGCGAACACCTGTTATCTTAGGGTGGGTTTGACAGGCAATAGTTCCCTTCTTCCCTCAGGCATTCTAGCTCCCCTCCTTCCTCTTGCCCCAGCTGTTTTGACCATATGAACAAGAATGGTACTTTTATCCCAAGTCTCTCCCACTGTTCCCTAGACCTTCATTAATCTCCAGGTACTCTGAAGTTCTAACTTTACAGTTATCTAATCCTTGGAAGGCAGGCAGCAGAAATAATGCAACTGTTAGGGATCAAAAGAATTACTTTAGGAGTTGAAATAAGGAAAAATAATTAATGTGTGTACTAATATGAACTTCTGTCTCCACCCTCATGTTTAGAGGGGAAGTGTGTGGGAAGTAGCAGTGGTATGGGAAATCTTACTTCTTCACCACCCTGGGTAAACAACTTTAATTCCTGCATGTTATCTCTCTATGTTTAATAAGGATCAGAATATGGAAAAAAGGAAATGCATTATAATTTAGATTTATAATATTGTGTTGTCTCCTGATTCCCTGAGTTCAGAATGCTTGAGGTAGATATGCAAGAGAGAATGATTTGTGAAGGAATGAAATGTGCAGTTTCCATTTACAATTTTCTTTCTCTGTAAATATAAGATTTTGGACGGAAACACTATTAGTTCAGAATAAGAAAGTTAAGACATCTAAAGTATCATAGGACTCATTTCTTTCCACAAGTCTGGATTTCACTGGGCACTGAGAGCTCAGATGTGGGTGAGAGTAAGAAAGAGACAGAGATGAGAATAAATAGCTGATCAGGAGGAGAGAGTAAATACTAACAATTTTCCTCCTTTTTCTTTTCTTTTTTTTTTTTTTGGTGAGTGGCTAGCAGTACCATCTCCTTTAAATTCATCTTTTTTTTCCTGCACTGACTACGACAAAATGTGTCCTGTTTAAGCATCTCTTGGGAGTTTGGGGTGGAGCGTGAGGGATGAGTGAATACTGAATAGATTTAGTGAAGCATTATTTTGCATAAAAAATGTCAAAGATCCACAGAGACTTAGTTCTCCTTCCAGTTACTCTCATAGCTTCCTTGCACGCTGACTTGCCATAACCTCCAAGGGAACTACTTCTATAAACAGATAATGCACACCAGCATGAGGGTGCAATGGGGGAGAAACTTTCAGTATATGGATTGATTTAAGAACACACATTTAGAGTTCATAGAATAATTATTGAGATGATTATGGAGATAAATGGCATGCCATGTTAGTAATTGAATATTGCATAAACAAGATATAGTGACTATGATTATAGTTCTATAAATACCTTGATAGGTATGTTAAGAGAAGTTACTGAGCCACAGAGTATTTCATCAAAGGTCAATATTTCAAGAAATCTATAAGGTGACACTGACTGTGAATAACTAACCCTTTCATTCTCTCTAGAATATAGGTAGTAAATAGAATTATGATCTTCATGGTGCCTCCTTTTTCCCAGTTGGTATAAAGATGTCCATCAGCTGACAATATATTCTGGACACTTACTTTGTGTGTTGGCCTGTACTAGGTTCTCTAGGAAACTTAATATTTCATGTCACTGAAAATTAACTGAGTTATAGTAAATATTGATTACTTGCCCTAAACATAAAACTAATAGTCTTAATAGTAAATGGTATTGAATTTCTTCACCTGATTTAGGTTACTAGGGTATTAGACAATATAATGCAATAATAAGTGTTATGAGACTTTCAGTTTAGCAGCTATGGTGTAGAGTAAAACATCTTCGTTTGGAGTCAAAACTACTTTCTGCTTGTTGTTAGTTGTGCGACCTTGAACAAGGTACTTTGTTTCTCTGATTCTCAATTCTCTCACCTGCAAAATGGGGATAATGATACCTCCCTCTCATAGCTGATGTTGGGGATGGAAAACATCAAATAGGGAACATGAAAGCATCTTATTCAGAGCAGCAGCCGAGTTAATGTTTGCTTTCCTTTTACAAATACAAACCAGTGATTGAACTCATTAACTTGATTGATGATATAGAGTCAGATACTAAATTTATTCAAATTTTACCTGTTTGAATCCATCATTGCGTTTTTTTGTTTGTTGCCTTCTGTAAAACATTTTACTCATGACATTTCTTGCTGATTCAGTGGAGTAGTTATTTTTCCCATAATTTTCATAATTTTCTTTTTTTATTGTTGTTCAAGTACAGTTGTCTTCATTTTCCCGATACCACTTTCCCCCGCTCCACCCACCCCCATCTCCTACCTTCCATCCTTCCCTCCTTTGGCTTTGTCCATGGCTCCTTTATGCATATTCCTTGACAACCCTTCCCCTTCTTTCCCCTGTTAGCCCCTTCCACCATGTCCTCTGGTTATAGTCAATTTGTTCTTCATTTCAATGTCTCTGGTTATATTGTGCTCACTTGTTTGTTTTGTTGATTAGTAGGTTCCACTTATAGGTGAGATCATATGGTATTTGTCCTTGACTGCCTGGATTATTCAATTTAGCATAATGCTTTCTAGTTTTGTCCAATACATTGGATGGGCTCTCTATTATATTCCATTGATCTAAGTGTCTATTCTTATGCTGGTACCAGACTGTTTTGATTACAGTGGCCTTGTAATACAGTTGATATCAGGTATTGTGGTCCCTCCTACTTTGTTCTTTTTCAAAATTGCTGTGGCTGTTTGGGGTTATTTATGGTTCCATATAAGTTTTTGAAATGGTTGTTCTATATCTCTGAAATATGTCATTGGTATTTTAATATGGATTGCATTGCAGCTATAAATTGTTTTGGGTAGTATGGACATTTTGATGATGTTAATTCTTCCAATCCATAAACACAATATATGCTTCCATTTATTTGTGTCTTCCTTAATTTCTTTCTTCAGTGTTGTATAGTTTTCTGCACATAGGTCTTTTACCTCCTTGGTTAGGTTTATTTTATTTACACTAGGTACTTTACCTAGGCACTAGATACCTAGTACTAGGTATTTACCTAGGTACTTTATTTTTCTTGTTGCTATAGCAAATGAAATTTTTTCTTCCTGATTTCTGTTTCTGATGTTTCATTGTTGGTGTATAAAAATGCCATCAATTTTTGAATATTGACTTTGTATCATGCTGTTTTGCCAAATTAACTTAATACATCGAGTAGTTTTTTGGTGGAGTCTATAGGGTTTTCTATGTACACTATCATGTCATCTGCAAACAATGACAGTTTTACTTCCTCCTTTCCAATTAGGATGACTTTTATTTATCTTTCTTTTTTAAAAATATTTTATTTACTTATTCTTAGGCAGAGGGGGAGGGAGAAAGAGGAGGAGGGAGAAAGAGGGGGAGAGAAACATCCATATGTGTTTGTCTCTAGCACACGCGGGACTTGGCCCGCAACCCAGGCATGTGCCCTGATAGGGAATCTAACTGGTGACCCATTGGTTCACAGGCTAGCACCCAATCCACTGAGCTACACCACCCAGGGCATTATTTCTTTTTCTTATCTGACTGCTGTGGCTAGGACTTCCAATACTATGTTAACAGTAGTGGCGAGAGCTGATATCCTTGTTTGTTCCTGATCTTAGTGGGAAAGCTTTTAGTTTTTGCCCATTGAATATGATGTTGACTGTAGGTTTCTTGTATATGGCCTTTATTGAGGAATTCTCCCTCTATTCCCACTTTGCTGAGTGTTTTTATCATAAATGGGTGCTGTACATTATCAAATGCTTTTTCTGCATCTATTGATATGATCATGTGATATTTGTTTTCCTTTTGTTTATGTTATGTATTATGTTTATTAATTTGTGAATATATTGTACCATCCTTGCACCCCTGTGATGAATCCCACTTGATCATGGTGTATGATCTTTTTAATGTTTTGCTAGATGTGGTTTTCCAATATTTTGTTGAGGATTTTATCATCTATGTTCATCAGCAATATTGGCCTGTAGTTCTCTTTCTTTGCTGTGTCTTTATCTGGTTTTGGGATTAGGATGATTCTGGCTTCATAAAAAGAGTTTGGGAGTCTTCCTTCTTATTGGATTTTTTAGAGTAATCTAAGAAGGATAAGGATTAGCTCTTCCTTAAATGTTTTCTAAAATTCTCCTGGGAAAGTGTCCAGTTCAGGACTTTTATGTGCTATGAGTTTTTTGATTACTGAATGAATTTCACCAGCTGTTAACAGTCTGTTCAGGCTTTCTGCTTCTTTTTCATTAAGTTTTGGAGGATTATATTTTTCTAGAAATTTGTCCATTTCACTCAGGTTTTCAAATTTCTTGACATATAGTTGTTTGTAGTAATTTCTTCCAATCCTCTGTATTTCTGTGGTATCAGTTGTAATCTCTCCTCTTTCATTTCTGAATTTGTTTATTTGGGTCCTCTCTGTTTTTTCTTGATGCGTCTGCTTAAAGGCTTGTCAATTTTGTTTATCTTTTCAAAGAATCACCTCCTAGATTTATTGATCCTTTGAATTGTGTTTTTTCAGTCTCTATGTCATTTAATTCTGCTCTGATTGTGGTTATTTCCTTCCTTCTACTTGCTTTGGGCTGTCTTTGCTGTTGTTCCTCGCGTTCTTATAGGCATACAGTTAGGTTGTTTATTTAAAATGTTTCTGTCTTTTTTGTTTTGTTTTGTTTTTAAGATTTTATTTATTTATTTTCAGAGATAGGAGAAGGGAGGGAGAAAGAGCAATGTATGGTTGCCTCTCACATGGCCCTCACTGGGGACCTGGCCCGCAACCCAGGCATGTGCCCCGACTGGGAATCGAACCAGGACCCTCTGGTTCCCAGCCTGTGCTCAATCCACTGAGCTACACCAGCCGGGCTAAAATGTTTCTGTCTTTTTTAGGTAGGCCTGTATCGCTATGAAGTTCCCTCTCAGGACTGCTTTCACTGTTTCCCATAAGTTTTGGGTTGTTGTAACTTCATTTTCATTTGTTTCTAGAAACTTTTCAATTTCGTCCCTAATATAATTCTTGACCCCTTCGTTGTTTAATAGCATGCTATTCAATCTCCATAATTTTTAGTGTTTGGGGTTTTTTTCCTTGGGGTTGTTTTCTAATTTCGGTCCCTTGTGGTCAGAGAAAATACTTGATATGATTTCAATTTTCTTGAATTTGTTGAGGCTTGTTTTGTGTCCTATCATATGCTCTATCTTTCAAAATGTTCCATATGCATTTGAAAAGAATGTATATTTAGCTTCTTTGGGGTGAAAGGCTCTCTGTATATCAGTTAGGTCCATTTCATCTAGGACATTGTTCAATGCCACAACATCTTTGTTGATATTTTGTTTGGAAGATCTGTCCATTTTTGACAGTGGGGTGTTAAAATCTCCTACTATAATTGTGTTGCTATCAATATCTTTTTTGAAGTCCTCCAAGATTTTCTTTATGTATTTGGGTGCTCCTATGTTGGGTGCATATATATTTACAGTGTTTATGTCTTCTTGGTGGATTCTTCCCTTGAGTATTATGAAGTGTCCTTCTGGATCTCTTTTGATGGCCCTTTTTTTGAAGTCTATTTTGCCTGATATGAGTATTGCTACCCCAGCTTTATTTTCCTGTCTGTTTGCTTGTAAAATTTATTTCCAGCCCTTCACTTTCAGTCTGTGTAGGTCTTTTGTCCTGAGGTGGGTCTCTTGTAGGCAGCATATGTGTGGGTCATGCTTTCTTATCCATTCAGCTGTTCTATGTCTTTTGATTGGAGCATTTAATCCATTTATGTTTAAGATTATTATTTTTTTAAAGATTTTATTTATTTATTTTCAGAGAGAGGAGAAGGGAGGGAGAAAGAGCAATGTACGGTTGTCTCTCACATGGCCCCCACTGGGGACCTGGCCTGCAACCCAGACATGTGCCCCGACTGGGAATTGAACCGGGACCCTCTGGTTCCCAGCCCGCGCTCAATCCACTGAGCTACACCTGCCAGGCAAGGTTATTATTGATAGGTACTTATTCATTGCCATTTTTTTGTACCTGTGTTCCTCTCTCTCTCTCTTTTCTTTCCTTTCCTTAAAGCAGTCCCTTTAGCATCTCTTAGAAAGTTGGTTTGATGGAGGTGTATTCTTTGGGGCCTCTTTTGTGTGGGAAACTCCTTATTTGGCCTTCTATCTTGATTGAGAGCCTTGCTGGGTACAGTAGCCTTGGTTGCTGGCCTCTGGTTCTCATTACTTGGAATATTTCTTGCTATTCTCTTCTGGCTTGGAGTGTTTCCATTTTTAAGTCACCTGCTAACCTGTTTGTGTCTTCTTGATGGATTCTTTCCTTGAGTAGTATGAAATGTCCTTCTGGGTCTCTTTTTATGGCCTTTGTTTTGAAGTCTATTTTGTCTGAAGTAAGTATTGCTACCCGAGCTTTTTTTCCCTGTCCGTTTGCTTGGAATATTTTTTTTCCAACCCTTTACTTTCAGTCTGTGTTGTTTTTGTTCCCAGGTTGGTCTCTTGTAGGCAGCATATGTGCAGGTCTTGCTTTCTCATCCAATCAGCTACCCTATGTCTTTTGATTGGAACATTTAATCCATTTACATTTAAGGTTATTATTGATAGGTACTTATTCATTGTCAGTTTATACCCTTTTTACTGGTATTTCTCTCTCTCTCATTCTTTTTCTTCTTCTTCTTATAGCAGTTCCTTTTGCATATCTTGCATTGCTGGTTTGGTTGAGGTGTATTCTTTCAGCCTTCTTTTGTGTGGGAAACTCCTTATTTCACCTTCCATTTTAATTGAGATCCTTGCTGGGTAGAGTAATCTTTGTTGCAGGCCTTTGCTTTTCATTCCTTGGAATATTTCTCGCCATTCCCTTCTGGCTTGCAGTGTTTCCATTGAGAAGTCAGATGATAGCCTTATGGGAGCTTCTTTTTATGTTACTTCCTGTTTTTGTCTTGCTGCCTCTAAGATTCTCTCTTTCTCTTTAAAACTTGGCATTTTACTTATGATTTGTCTTGGAGTAGGCTTCTTTGGGTTCTTCTTGACTGGACTCTCTGTGCTTTGTGAATTTGCCTAGCTTTTCCTTTGTCAAGGTTAGGGAAGTTTTCTGTCATTATTTTTTCAAACAGGTTTTCTATGCCTTACTCCTTTTCTTCTCCTTCTGGTATTCCTCTGATTTTAATGTTGTTGCATTTCATTTTGTCTTGCCTTAAGCTATTTTCATATATTTTGAGTCTTTTTTCATGCAGCTGTTCTACCTGGGTATTTATTTCTACCTTGTCTTCCAGCTACTAATTTGGTCCTCTGCTTCATCCAGCCTGCCTATAATTCCTTCTAGTGTGTTTTCTATTTCAGAAATTGTATTCTTCATTTCTTCCTAGTTCTTGTTTATAGTTTCTATTTCATTTTTCATACTGTTGTAGTAGTTCCCACTCAGTTCCTTGTAGTTGTCTGTGAGTTCCTCGAACATCCTCTAACCATTCTTTTGTTTTCTATATCTGATAGTTTGCTTGCCTCAATTTCATTTAGCTCTTTACTGGGGAATCTTTCATTCCTTTCAATTGTGGGTCCTTTCTTTGTCTCCTCATTTTAGATGACTCTTTTTGTTTGTTTCTGCGATTCCTGGTACTCTGCTTTGCCTGCTGTCTTCATAGGGTGAACTTCTATGGCAGGGGTTCTGTGGGAATCAGTGGTGCACACTCTTTGATCTCCTTGTCTGGATGCTCTATCACTGCTCTTTCTTCTATTTGTGTGAGCTCTCTTGTTGTACTTGGGCTTTACCCATTTGTGGCTCCTTGGTTGGTAGAATCTCCCCTCCAGCAGGGTTACTGCTATTCACAACTCCCACCTTGTCTTGTATGCTGTTGTACAGGTGTTGGTTAACAAAGCAGTATTACCAGACAACCAAACCTACACCAGCAAAAAGAACCCCTCTATCACATCAGCAGTCTGAACTGCAATTTAACTAAGATTCTAAAAGTGAAGAGAGTTTGCAGATATTATAAGATATGACAAAGGGAGTATGAGATGACTAAAAGAGAGGAAAATGTTGTGTGGTAAGAGGGAGGAGAACTGATAAGAGTTGTGATAGAACCAATGTGAAGAAATGGAGAGAGCAAAATTTACTGTGTAAGTAAAATATGAAAGCGTGGTGAGAATAAAAGGGTAAGAAGAGGGAAGAGTATATTATGAGATTTGAAGTAAAATCGAAAAAGTATTGGACCAACAGGAGCAAAATTGCAGAAAAACCACAGAAGGGTCAATAGCATCAGCAGCTGAATGACGTTTAATGAAAGTGGACTGGGAATAAGAATATTGTAGAAAAGCAAAACATGAATATGAGAATATACAGTGAAGAAAAATGATTTTGAGAGGATGGGTAATCAAACTAATAAGGATAAGGAGTAGAGCTCAGGTTGAGAGAGGGGGAAAAAGAAAAAAGGGAGAGAGAAAAAAATAGATTCCTCATTCAACTGATCAGGGGCAGGTCAAAGGAGAAATGGAGTAAGATAGTGGGAGAGTATTTTATGGGATTTAAAGTACAAAGAAGTAGTGAACAAATAGGAGTTCCTCTGAAGAAGTAAAGCAATAATCATTATATTTCACAAAACTAGACACTGTTTACAAAAGGTTAAAAAGAAATGAGACTCTTAATAGAAGGGAAAAAGACTGTGAATTGACTTAAGAAAGAGGAGTGCTTATGCAAGGTTAGATGGAGGAGAAATAGTGAGAGTAAGGGATAGAAATGTGATGTAGTTTGAGTAAAAATAAAGTTCACCACAGCAGTAATAAAGCTCAGGAAGATGGTGAAATGGATTAAGATGAGGGGAGAGTGCTGTGTGGGATATGGAATAACAATAGTATGATAAGAAATATATAATCTGAATTAGAAGAATAAAAAGTTAAAGACCAAGAGTGGTGTGTCATTTGGAATATGAGTGAATTGAAAGAAGAAAAATTAAAATGCAATATGAAAGGGAGAATAATATAAAACAAATCAAAAATAAAAACAAAGAAGCAAAACAAAAAAATGGAAAGATGAAAAAATTCACATTCTGGAGGATAGCAAAATGAAATTTATCTCAGCTGTTGGTGTTGATCTTCTGACTTCTTTCTGGATCCATCTCCATTTTTCTCAAAACTCCAGGTCTTATTGCCTTACTCTTGGTGGAGGAGGGGGGAAGCCTCCTGCTAATTTTAGACCTGCCAAATCAGTTTTGCAGGTCTGCCCAGATCCAGCAGACAGAGGGATTGTTCTGGGCTCCGTTATTTCCTTTCCTGTGGCTCCACAGAGATGGTAGCTCAGTCTAGGCCACAGGTGGCAAACACAAGGCCCGTGGGTTGAATCCAGCCCCCCACCTTGTTTATTTTTTTATTTTTTAACTATATTTTATTGTTTATGCTGTTACAGTTGTCCCACTCTCCCCCCCTTCT